>JBCJKH010060042.1:0-14505 GCA_039877255.1 Loriculus beryllinus | reverse complement strand
ACAGAAAGAAAAGGCATGGAAAACGGGGTTTAAGGAGATGCTTCTGGGCAGTGCCACAAGACAGTGCTCCATCTCCCTCTAGTGATGCCTGGGAGGGGGGAAGCGGGCGGGAGAGCTCTGGTTAGACCATAGCTGGAGTTTGATTGTGGTTCATGCCTTATCGTGAAGCCCTGGGAGGGCTGCTTACCCCTGTGGGGACCTCTGCCCTCTCCACAGCTTCTCTCAGCAGTTTCTGTGTCCCCACCATCAAAGGGAAGACCTCAGACATTGATGTCAGGGGAAGAACATGTAGGCCCAATTAATTGTAACACATCAGGTTGAAATAAAGATGTTTTATCCTCAGGCAGTGCCACAGACATACCATACAAGGGGATATATAGTGACAGAGGAACCCAATCTCTGACTTTGTGGCCAGACAGGCTTTTGCCTCCCCCAGCATATGTCGAGAAGCACAAGTCCATACCTGACCTTTGGTTCCCATCTCTGCAGGACAGAGCTCTGATCCAGGTTAAATACATCATTCATTATTGTGGGAAGCAATCCATGGAAAAGTCTAGTTTTTATTCAGCTGGATCTAGCAGAGGCCACATTAGAGGTCACACCATCCTACTGCTGCCAGACAAGAGGTTTCTATCCCTGGAGACAGCCATCCATGCAGGCAGCCTGCAAAGTGAGAAAGCAGGGGCATGCAAAACGGTCTCGTGCCCCAGGAGAGTGTAACTGGTTTCCTTGGTGTAGGAACTGCCTGTGCTTCATACAGTACTCAGGAATTACCTTTCCTGAGCAAGAGGCATCCCAGATGTGCTCTCTCTGGATGTGCTCTCTCTGGCAGGGGATGAATACAGTGCCTTTGCTCAGGTGGTGAGGGGACACCTGGGTTATACATTATAGAATCATAGAATAGTTAGGGTTGGAAAGGACCTTAAGATCATCCAGTTCCAACTCCGCTGCCAAAAGCAAGGACACCCCACACTAAACCATGCCACCCAAGGCTTCGTCCAACCTGGCCTTGAACACTGCCAGGGATGGAGAACTCACAACTTCTTGGGCAATCCATTCCAGTGCCTCACCACCCTCACAGTAAAGAATGTCTTCTTCATATCCAGTCTAAACATCCCCTGTTTAAATTTTCACCCATTACCCCTTGTCCTGTCACTAGAGTGACAGACACTAGATAAAGCTCCATTTGGGTTTGTGCTTTTCATTTTTTCCCTCTCCCAACCTTTCACCAAAAAGTCATTCGCTTCCACTGATGTGATTCTTCTTATTGTTTTGTGTTACTATTAATAGGAATTTGGTTTTATTATCAATAATGTTTCTATAGATGCACTAACATAGGTGCTAAATTTAGTTGGTGTTTGGATACCAGTTCTGCTGGGGCCCTGGCCCTCAGGTTGGAGTTGCCTTGTACTGGAACAGGTGAGCCCGAAGGCAGCCCATCAGTCCAAGGCGCTGGCTCTGCTGCTGGTCTGAGCAGGGTTTTCTGTGCTTTCTTCTTTTGATCTCAGACCTGCAGGGTCAGTAGGGTCAGTTCCTATTTGGATGCCAGGCTGCTTGGGGGTAACGGCAGTCCTGGAGGTGGGTGGGGAGCAATAAGCCATAACCCTGTGCCGGGGCTGCTCCATTCCCTCCTGGGTTGCTCAGCTCAGATGCAGGGGAGGAAGTGTCCCTGTGAGGGGGATTTTGGGGCACTGCGGGGTGCTTGGGAGTGTTGTATTGCTGCTGGGCTAGGAAGCCCACCACTGAGACCCACAGGGCGTTTCTGCAGCCTTGCCATAAGTGTTCTTTATTGATCACTATCATGAAAAAGCTTTTTTTTGTTGGGGTTTTGTTTATTTGTTTATTTTTGTTGGGGTTTGTTGCATTACAAACCTCTGACCAGCTCTGTCTGGTATAGGTTTTATTTTTAAATTAGGCTGTAGTATGTATGTGCTACATGGGATGTGCTATTCCTTGGCTTAACAAAATACTGGATTTGGCTACATTCACACAAACCCACGGCCCCCAAAAGCTGGATTGCATTTGTTTGAACACCAACTCAAACTGATTATTTTTCTAGGCCTTTAATAGCTGTTTTGTGCACACTTCTCAGAGTAAATCAGAATAGACATCCCGTTGCTGGAACTGGGGAAGGAAAGTGTGATGCCCACACCTCTTTATGACACTACACAGATAAAAACTGCACTGAAAAAGCATTATTAAGGTTGCAAGTCAAACGCTGAAAAGTTAGAAAATAACAGAATTAAGGTTCCTTGTGCAACCTTAATTTGTCCCCCTGATGTGTTCACATTATTATAGAGTCTTTAATTACAGGCTCCCATGCTGGTTTCCCCACAGGGTCCCTGCCACCCTCAGAGCACAGAATGGACTTTGCTTACTTAATGAGCAGCTTTTCATTATTTAGTTTCTCTTCATTGTTCAGTGTGTGTCCTTCTGCCTTATTTACCCAGCTCTGATCACGCCCTCTTCCAGAGACAGTTACTAATTTCCTCTTGAACCTGTGCCGATCTCTATTGTATTTGAGCAGTTGATGAGCAATTAATTAATTTCCCCAAAACTTCTGTGAGATGAAAGGATGTTTTAAAGACGGGGAAACAAAGTGCAGAGATAAAGTACAAAAGAATAACTTGTCATTTTAGAGGCCAATTAGAGCTGGAATGGGCCTGTTTTTCCCCTGAATGCATAGTGTCCTGTGGCATGCTTTTTATTCAGAGGGCAGTTGCCTCTGGCTCCAGCTGCTGCTCCTGCTGCTCCAGCTCAGCACTGCGCAAGATTTTTCATGCTGGGCTGACTTTGGTTTAAGTGGCCACCTCAATGTCCATGCAGCCCAGCTCTCCTTGAGAAGATTCAGCTGTTTTAGCCAGACGAGACCTTTCTCTTTCTAGGTTCCAGCTCATGTTCCACCTTCTGCAAGGGGACACGCAAAACACCTCTGTCATAATGAGCCCTAGCTTCATCCCTAGGACCACTCTTCACTTGAATTAAGCAAGTGACTTAACTACTTCATCTGCTAGCATCTAGTGCTTGCTTTTGCTAGTGTGATGATATTCCTTCTAAGCACTCAGATGCTCCTGGTTTTTTTCCATTTGATCTATGCCCCAGACCTCCCTCATCCATCCCCCATTTCTTGAGACTTGAGAGAAGAGCTTTCTCTGGACAGATTTTCTCACCAGATCGTGGATCCACCCCATAGCTGTCTCTCAAGCATCCAGCTTTCCACCAGTCTAGATTCCATATTTCCACCAGAGGTCTAGATCCTTTCTCCTCTCCCCACCCCTCTGCTCTGTGGCTCCTTGACCCAGCTGTCTCCTAGCTAACTTCATCCATGGTAGGGAGGCACCTTTGGAGGTACAAGGTCTTGTTCTAGAGTCAGGGAAACCTCATTTTCTACTGCTGTTGTCTCCAACAGCTGCAGACTTGGTGTGCCCCACGGGCAATGATGCTGGTGACACATCTGCCCTTACTCTGCCCTTGGCTGGAAGACCTCCCCACCCCTGCTTCATAATCCCAGCAGAGACATAGCCATTGCAAGAGGTTTCCCTGTGGGCACGTCTCTGAAATTGCTCAAAGGCCTGTCTCACAGCTCCCTTACCCAGAGTGGCAAGTGTGAAATGGGAAGCTCTCCTTGCCTCACACACACATCAGGTCTCAGGCGACACTGCATCTCAAGCAGCACTCCTGTGCTGCTCGTCACCTCTGCCTTTGGGGTGGGAGGTTTTCTATCCTCTGGTTGTGCTGGAAACAAGTGTTAGGAGCTGTGGGGGTCTGAGCTGCACTGCCTGCAGGCTCCCACGTGGGGTTTGCTGGTCCACAGTTGAGCACTGCCTGTCTTTGCACTGGCTTGTATGGGAAGATGCTGCAGGGAGCTGGTGCTGTGAGAAGGGGGAAAGTGCTCAGTGCTGAGCAGTCAGCCTAAAGTAGCTCAGGAGCAAGCTGGCAGAAGCTCTCGATCAAGGCAGTAATTAGAAAAGCTTTCACTTCATTTATGTATGTGTTTAATTTTGAATGTTTAAGGAATTCATCACCTTGGTTGCCCCAGTCCTGCAAGCTGCAGTCAAACTCATTTCTGCAGACAGAGCTGCTCACAGGATGGGTGTCTGAAAGTCACACAACTTATTCATAGCATCTGCTGTTAAGCCTCACTTTCTGGATTTCCAAGTATCTGTGGTAGTGTTGTATTGCTCCTGAAGAGCTGCTCTCATACTAAAAAAAAACCAACTGATGCAGATGAAAATCAACTTCAGTGCATCATTGTGCTCCTTTTTCCTTTGTGGCCTAGCCAGAAAAGGACAAAGTAGGGATGGAAACTGGATTGGTTTGGATGTCAACAGACTGGAGAGATAACCATGTGACTGTTGTGCGGCAGCCCGCAGCTGAAGTTGTGTGTTACAAACTCTGGGGAAGGATTAACAAATGCAAGCAAGCAAAATTGATTTAAACAACCATAAGGACATTCTGTTAATATTAAGCATTATAACCCCCTTGTGTCCCTTTGTTGTTAAACAGTGCTAAAAATTGGAAGAAGTTTCAGATCCAGTGTAAGTTAGAGGCACCTCTACCCCTTGCAAGCCGGTGGGGTTCTTACTGATTGCAAAACCAAGGCGGTTCTAGATTATGTAAAAACTCTGTGCCATGACGTGTTGCTTCAAAGTAGTACTGTATTTCAGTAGCCTGAAAGAGACTTAATTTTCAATTCAGTTGGTGCTGATGACACTTTGGGAGTTGCCAATGAAGATTCTGGGCTGGAAGGAGTTTTTAGTTTTTTGTCTTTCTGTCTTTTCTCACTGATGCGAGCAATGAAATCTCCTGAGGTCTTGATCCTTGGCACAGGAGGAGCAGCGCTCTTGAAGTGACGGTCAATGCAGGCTGCCTGCGTTTCTGATGGCCAAACCGCCTGTGAAGGCTGGATTTTCTAAACTAGCCCAGGCCTTTTTTAAAGTATCTTAAACTGGATCTCTGGAAGCTGAAGAACTCAACCTCTGATGCACTTTGGAATCTCTGACCAAGGCATATTTAGAGAGATATATAACATTTACCGTTCTGAACGGCTGGGTGCAGCCTGCTTGATGGTGGCACTGAGCCTTAGGATCCTCCTTTCTTCTTGCATCCAGTTGCAGTATTCTGCTGGTATCTTATGTGCACAAACACCAAGGAAGACTTGCCTTATTTCATCCAGGCAGTAGGTGCAATTTTTAAGGCACAGATAGTTTTAGTATATGGAAATATGCAAAGAATTGTCCTAATTTTCCAAATGCTGATGTAGAGCAGGTGAGATGTGTATTTCGTCACTTGTCCATAGGCCTGTGACACTAATGCATGTTCTGTCAATTGCACAGCTAAGTCATATAACTCAAACATTGTTTATTTAGCTGCTGTGTCTGCTTTGCTTTCTGTTGGCAAAGAGGGGGTATGAGAAAGGAAGAGAATGTTGCAAGAGGTGAAATGGTAGCAGATGCAGCCCTTCAAACCTAAGTTCAGCAGCACTTTCTGGGGCTGCATGCTTGATAACAGGGATGGGATACAGGCATGGGGTCTGCAGTCTGTGTTGTGATGGATTGTGTCAGCCTTTTTCCATGATACTGAAACAGTGGTGCGTGGGGAGCTCGACCTTAGCCCAGGATCCCCTTCAAGCCCCAGTTGCTCTGTCCTACCTTCTCTAATTCTTGTGTTTGTGCTTCACAGTCCCACTGCCCTCTCATCGTCTTTGGCAGCGAGGATGTGCGATTCTCAGAAGCAGTCAGTGCTTGCTTAATTCAGCTCTCGTTCAAGCCAGCACAAGCAGAGTTTGTTCAGTTCTGGAAATTCCCCCATCCAGACTCTCTTCTTTTTTGCAGCTCTGCTGCTCTCTCCTGCATGCCATCCAGTCCTCCTCTGTCCTCAGCCAGCACTAAACTCTGCAGCCTTTTGCCATGGTGCAGAAGAGAGTGATGGATGAAGTTAGTGAAAAGTGCTTAAGTGGAAGCAGCGTAACCATGAGTTGCAAGTCACTCTGGCATTAAACAGCGGGTTTTAATCTTCACAGCTTAATTTGCTAGTTAACGTTTGACTGCTGTTTTTCAGTTGAGTTCTAGTTTTTCCGTTTCACCTTTCCCCAGAGCAAGCCAGCTTGCTCAGGGTGGAGCAGGGGACCACGGATGCTGAATTATGCCCAAAATGTTCTTGGTTTTTTAGAGGCTATTCCAGTTATTTTTTCTGTCAAAGGGTCTCATGGGTGGCCAAGCGTCATTCCTCAATACACTGGAGTAAAAAAGGACTACACTGACTGTCTGAACTGCCTCATGCTCCAGTAGTATCCTTTTACCTGAGGAAAAAAGCTAAATTGAGAAGGCTCTCCTGTGCCTGAGTCATGGTAAACCCTTGTGTAAGCTGAGAATCCCTCTCAAAAGCATCAGCTGATGTGTACTTCGTTTTATCTCAGTGTGAAAATATACCTGAGAGTTTTATAGGAGCTGCAGTTCCGTTTCCTCAGGTGAGGAAATGGAACAGAGATTTAATAACCAGGTAGAACATTGTTTATTGAAGAGACTGGGACTTTTGTAATCTATTTTTAATCTGGTTCTGTCATACAGATACCCTACATGTATCTTAATCTTTTAAGCCCTAATTTCACTGACAGCTTGGACTGGACTCATGACCGACCTTTGGCTTTATGATTGCCTTCATGGCTTTTTTCTTTCCTTCTCTTGGAGACCATTGGTAGAAAACATAAAACTGCAGCGAAGTAGTTTAAAAACTTAATATGGAGTGCTGGGACTGTATGCTGCTCTCATAGACTGTGGTGCAGTGGGGTTTTGTGCTGGCAACATGTTTTAGTGACTGCAGGCCTGCTCTTTCACTGATAGAAGTGAAAGCAGGAAAGGGACACAGTAATAAGCCAAACAAGGATCCTGCACTGAGACTTCCACTGAAGACAGAATTTGTTCAGAAGTCAGTGCTGTGGTTCGGATGGGAACATAGAACCTCTGCCACAGCCATGTATACTGTGAAACCCCAGGTATCAGAAGAGTAGTGGGTGGGTGCTTCCTGCTGTCCCACGGGAAATCAGGCAGGAAGAAAGCAGGACTTAGAAGTCTGCAGGACTGCAGACAGAGCGAAAAGCTGTCATGGAGTTTCAGGGCAGAGAAGCATCAGTTAATATAGAGGTGCTGCCCAAGGGTCCTCTGGGAGACTGCAGCCTGTCTGTATGCCAGTATAAAGGCCTTGCACACCCCCAGGGTTAGGAGGGTGCTCCCTGCTGCAGGAGCAGTGAGTAGAGCTGCAGCCTGAGCTCCCTTCCCTGCTGCTGCTTGGGCAGGCAGCTGAATGGGCTCCTCTGCCTCTTGTATCCTTCTCTGTGTTTTATCAGAGCTATCGAGGAGGATGTTCACCCACTGTAAAAGTAGCAGAGTGCTCCTTTTCCTTGGGGTTTTCCTGCTGGAATGTTTGGCACTGGCAGATAACAGAGCAACTCTGAGTGACAGCACAAGTTAGATCCTTTCCAGCTGCCCCTAAAGGGGCACAAGTGGTGTTAACCTTGGGAATTGAGGACTTGTGGATTTATAGCGAATTTGTAACCAGTGTGTGAGCAGACATGGTTTGTGTTAACCAGAAAACATTAAAAAGTGACTTTGTCCTGTTCTCCGTGAGTGCCATGTCTTGTTTCCATGATGCTGCTACATAGCAGCATCCTGTGTGTGGTGAATAAGCTCTGTCAGAGGTACCTGTTACACCATAAACCTTTTGGTCTCCTTTTGGAGAGGTCTGATGAACTCTGCAAGCCTTTTGTCCTGTTGTTTGTGGTGCCAGGCACCTGGCATCTGCATCTAAGTCGAACCAGAAACCTCACAGTCAGGTCAGTGGGATAGGACTTACTGATGGGTTTTTTACCTCATAAGGTCCTTGTTGCTGTTGTGGTAGCACCTGCAGCCTCTGTCGTGAATTAGAACTCCACAGTACTGTGTGTTATGAAAATACAGAGCCAGAACACAGAGCTCTTGAGATTGACAGCTTCTGACCAGAGGGTATGGTGAGAGACAGCAGGAGGGACCGATTGGGAAGAGGGGGAGGCATGAGGAGACCGTGATGGGGCAGCGATGTGGACACAGCAAGCCACATCAGCCTTAACACATGATGGGTGATTTATGGGCTGTGTGGGCCCAGGGAGGGCTTGGCACTGGTGAAGTATTTACAGGAAGCTCCTCTCAGGCCAAGGGACAACGTGACTACTCACAGAAGACTCTTCTTCAGGAATATGTGATGGGGACTGGTGTGATGGACAGATCAGGTGCCAGGATTGCTGTCTGGATGGTGAATGATCCAGGACTGCTCTGGCCATCACAGATGTTGCTATGGTTGTTTTATATTAGTATTTCAAAACCTTCACAGAGTTACATTCAGTGGTAGGATACAAACAGGGGAGGCAACCAAAGTTGGAAATGGGTTCTTGTCAGCATCAAAATAAGTCTAGTTCCTAATCACCATTAAACACCATTACTGTTTGAAATCAGGTTTTCTCTCTCACAGTTCACACACAGATCAATACTATGGACTTATCAATGGTAGGATTTCTTAAGTCATTTGTAGTGTAAAAGCAAGAGAAATCACAAAATCTGTTTCTGTGTCTGACAAGGCCTGTCTCAGGAGACTGAGAAATGTCTACCCTGTATACACCTTCCGGTATCACTGTCCTTGAATCCTGCTGCGAGTCCTGCCCGGAATTGCAGGCAATGTCTGCAAATGCAGGTCTTTGGGGTCCTCCTGCCTTGGCTCTGTGGAAATCTGAGCTAAAAAGACATGCTGATCTCAATAACTCCTGGACAATTATGAGTACCAGTTGAGCAGGGAAATATTTTTGGCTTTGTCCTGATGTCTGGAGAGTGTCCACTGCTTCCATTCTGAGAATGTCACAGAGACAGATTGCTGCCGCAGTAATGAAAATATCAAGAGCTGCTTAAAAAAAGCAAGTATTCTTGGGGAAATAATGAGAATAAATTGAGCTGGTCCACAATGTACGAGCCGGGAGCTGGAGAAGCGGCTGAGCTCTGGAGAGGATGGCTAACCAGTGGTAAAATTAGGGGGCTGGTAATTGGAAGGAAGCTTTCCTCTCAGTGAGTCCATTAGATCAGAGCTGCTTAGCAATTACTGGCTTAGAGAGAAATGGCTTTTAAGGCCTGGATATTTTTGAGCCCAGCCTGTGTTTTATGTTTTGCTGAACTTCAGTTGGGAAGGTGTTCAGTGTTGGTCAGAGCCCCGAGCAAGCCTGATGTCTTTGCCAGGAGGTACTTGGGAAAGGTTGTGCTTAGGGCACTGAGCCAAATACTGGCAGTGTGCTGGGACACTGGGACAGCCATGACCCCAGCAAGCAGGGGACATGCACCACATGCTGGGTCAGCACCATGGGGTACAGAAGGGAGCACTGCCATCTGCTGTGGGTAGTTCAGTCCAGGACATCCTGCTGTGCTCTGTCCCACACAAGGAGCCTGTCGCTGATGCTGACTGCTGGATGGCTTTCCAGGCAGGCTGCACCAGCCGCAGCAGCTTTCCATGCAGGAATCTGTCTCCAGTCTCAGCTGTTGCAGCGTGGTTGGAGATGGTGAGAGGGAGGGTGGGACCAGATGCTCCTGCTGTGCTTTCATGAGAGAGTGCCTTGTGCCTTGCCGAGCCCTTGGCAGCAGCCTTGCCTGTCCTGCCCCTTGCACTGGGATTGCCCCAGCCCCAGTAGGAGCTTTCCCTTCCTTGTGGCTCCTCACACCTCTGCAGCCCTCTGAGCCCAGCTCCTCGCAAAACGGCCAGAGGGGTTTGGGCTTCACTCTCAGTGATGGTTCTGCTCCCTCCAGGGACCAGGCGAGAAAGCAGGAATAAGCATGGCTGACTCTCAAGTCCATGGCTGAGTCTGGGAGATGATTGCTGCGGGAGCAGCAAGGCTGGAGGAAGAATACCCTGTGATCTCTGCTGTATTTGATTTGCAGCTAATGATTAGTAGCTTCTGATTGACCGATTTGTTCATTGCAGGTAGGATTTAATAGCGCATAAAACAAGGGAAGTGGTGTGAAAATGAGCTTGTGGGTCCTGATGGTCAGGCAGTTCTTCTCTTTGTAGAAACTGCTGGAAGATGGCAGCAATTATCTCAAGAAATTCCTTTGTGCCTTATAGCTTCATTGCAATCGCTGTAGGACTGATATGCTGAGCAGTGAGAGAAAGTGCATGCAGAATATTAAACACACAGTTGCTATTTCCCACCTTCTGTTTGGCCATGACATTTCAAAACAGCACAAGGGTTGCAGCTGCTGTGTCACAGACACCCCCTTTAGCTCTCCCTTTGCAGTTTTTTGGCTGATTCTGTGTCTGAATTACGGAGTGGGTTGAAGTGCCACCAGAAGCTCACCACCCTCTAAGCCATACCAAGTCTTGGATATGGGATTTCTAGACCATGCCTCTTAGCTCAGGCAGAGCCCTATGTTTTGCTGTGGGAATGGTGCTGGTGAAAATGAGGCCAAGGTCAACCACCAACTCTAGGCCTGGACCGATTCACAGAGGCTCAGAGACTTGCCTGCCATAGCCTGACACATGGGAGCAACACCTTAACTGCACATACATCCATGCACAGACACATGGAGGGCCTGAAGAGCGGGACCCGGAGTGAGCCAGACCATATCGTGACACCATCTCTGTGGTGGGCAGCAGCCAGACTGGTTGGTAATGATGAAGGGCTTTAAGGAACTGCGCCAGAGGTTTACTTGCATTCCAGAAAAAACTCCGTGATTTTTAAGTGCCACAATTTGTAGGAAGTGTAAGAATCCCTTATGCGTCACTAATTCACACACATATCTCTCTAACTGCAGTGACCTTTCAGATTTGCATGAACCTGTATTCAGCCAAAGAAAAGGCAGTTGAACCTATTAAATTGTACCAGAGCGTGGTGAGGTGGGTTTTCTTCTGATTTCTACTCAGCGCTGACACAGATGGCAAAATGCTCAATTAAATAACTTGAATTTTGCAAGTGAAGCTCAGTTCTAGACATAAATGTTCTATAACGTAGAAGGATCTGTCCTTGTAGGCAGGTTTTACTGTATTTGATAAGTAATTTCCCTCTCTCCCACCTACCTGGTGGAGAAAACATCTTGGTCGTTTCATGGGAGATATTTTAATTTTCTGCTTGGCCTGACTGAGCAGCTGTGACTGGAGGATGAGTTGATTGGATTTGCATAAGATCATTAAGATCCAATAATGATGTTTATTGCTGAGATAGCTGCCATTTATATTCATGCAAAGCAAGTAAATTAAACCTCAGATGATATCACTGTTGTTACCAATGCAGTTAATGACAGCAAAGCCCATCAGTAAGTGGAGATTTCACAGTGGACTGTAGGTAATTCTCTTCCTGAATATCTGGGCCTACCAGACTGGTGGTAGGCTGTCTGAGCCCAGGAGGCTCTCTTCAAAAGAATGCTGATTGAGTTGTTACTGATGTCATGTTTGGACAGAGGAGGACTGGGATCCACACAATACTAAGCGGCATCACTACCATGTTCTGGGACTATGCCTGTGTTGCATCCAAATGGGTGAACAGCAAAATATGTGTGTGCCGTGAAGCTTCTCCCTCCCTAGATCTCTTCAGGTGTGGCTCCGATATTTCAGCTGATTGGCTCTGCTGTGACCAGTCTCTCTTCCATGGGTTGAAGCAGTGTTCGGTTTGGTTGCTGGGAGGTAAAACCAGGGCTTTGCTGGGGACTGAATACTGCAATCCATGAGGAAGTGAAGTGCTGCTGAGTTTCATCTTCCCACCCTCTTCAGGATGAGAGCTGGTACGTGAGGTGGAGCCCTTTTCATTGTTTTTATCATTCCAAATGCATAAGACATGTATTAGCTACAAACTATTGCCAGCCTGATTGCCCTAAAAACCCATCCCCAGGCTCCGCCCCAGTTCCCTACTTACTGTACCACTGGAAAGCAGTTACTTATCTTACTTTGACATGAGATCCTGTTGTATTGGCACAGGGCTCACGTGGAGTTGTGCTTAACAGTCATGTCAGGACAGCAGCACCTTCTGGAGGGGACTCTACCAGGCTTGAAGAGCCATCCCTGGGCTCTGAGAGTCACTCCTGTGAACCAGGAATAGCATGTGAGGAGGTTCCCAATGTGTGTCTCGCTGCAGCTGGCTGGAGAGGCTGATACAACACAGGACTGGCTGGTTGTGAGGTTGCAGGGTACCTGCAAGATATCACAGTGAGCAAGAGTTTTGTCAGTCAACACAGAGGAGCATTCAAAAACCAGATCCCAGCCTCTGTTAGAGTGGTGTACGAGCTTCCCTAGCTGTGTCTGCATCAGAGAAGGGCTGCATGAAGACTGACCCAGATCCTCTGCTTCCGGATCCCTTTTGACAAGCCCTTAATGAGAACTTAAATGTATGGAATGAAGACTTGAGGGAGCAGTATCTGCTGTGAAAGCACCCAGCTGCCTGCCTGCTCCTCTTGTCCCCACCCTAGCAGAGCCTGGCATTGCTACCTGTTCCCTTGGCTTCCTGTCTCTTGAGGAGCAGGAAAGACAGCAGCAGGAAAAAGGGTCTTGTGTTTGCTGCCTGCTCTCTTAACCTGTCCTGTAGCATTGCCAGGTAAAGCTAGCTCAGTTTGCATTCATCTTTCAGGTTGTAGCTGACCGTTAAAAGTAAAAGATGCTTTTCCAGAAAAGAGCTTTGTAGCTTCGGCACAGCCTCATTCAAACTGTGTGGAGTAAGATTTCAGACTGGTGATTAATTTGGAAACACCCTTGGACCCCAGAGCTGCACAGAAAAAGTAGTGACCATGGTCAGTCACTATGGAACACTTGGTTGTGGTGCGGTGCTGTAGGAGATATGTCTGTGTTTAATGAATTAGAGAAGTTCTATCACTTCCCTTTAAAACTCGTGAGACATGGTCATCTTTGTCCAAAACCACGTTCTGCTGAATGGCAGTCTCTCTGCAAAGACTTAACATCAGTGAAGCAAACTGCTCATGAGGAGCCAACACTGCACATCAGCTGGGTGGGAGATGGATCAGCTGTGAGGCACTAAGCAATGGGTTCATGGTCAGTACATCTTTGTTGGTCTCCATAGACTCTTAAGGCTAATCACCACAGGAATTGACCTTAATCCTTTGACATCCTTGCCCAAGCATTCCCGCCTCTCCACATTAACAGATTAAGTTATTAGCTCTTAATACCTGAAAACCCAGACCTCTGTGCCAGAGAGTAACAAAGAAATAAGATCAGGAAGATTGCTTCCAAAGCCTAGCGTTTCCTGGCAGCATTCATAGCTGATCGCAGCAGGCTATGAGAGGAGGAATAGCTCTGGAACAATTCAGAGTGAGAAAGGTCCCTGAAGAACCTGCATGTACTTAAGGCAATGTTCAGAATGTTTCCCCTGGGAAGGTGAACAGAGAAAATATCCAGCAGTCCATATCCCTGTGGACGGCCTCATGCCTTTGCTAGCAGCAGCAGCACAAACATCTTTACGAGGGTAGCAGCAGTCATGTTCTGCTTCACATGCTTCATCTCAGGCACATCACCATAATGGAGAGAGCAGGTGAGTATCAGGCTTTAAAACAGCCAGCTCCATGGCCTCTGTCATGAGGCCGTGACAGAGGCTTCATGACAGCAGAGGAGTTTCCACACTGCTAAGGAAGATAAAGCAGAAGAGAAAAGGGTCAATTTTATAGAGGATAAATGGTGAAACCCTGGGATCAGGCATGGATATATTGCCACTGAGCTAACTTGGGTGCCAAGAGCTACAGGTGCCAGTGTCTGATTTTCAGTGATTTTTGCCCTGGTGCTTACCAGCATGTGTGTGTTAGATGGAGGACATTGTGTGTGCTGCATGGGGCTGCTGCTTCAGGAGTTGGGAACCACAGAAATCAAGCTGAAACTGATAAAATCTTAATTTCTCTGTTCTCCAGCCCTTTAAAAAGGGAAATAAGCATTCTGAGTAGTAAATGTTCTACATAAGAGTTTGCAGGGCAAAAGTTTACTGATGAGAAACCAAATGTCTAATATGGCTTGTTTTACCCATAGGAATGATGTTGTGGCATGCAGGTGAACATGCACGGTGGGTCCTCATCTATGCTGGTCTTGCTGGGGGTTGATGTCACATAAGCCTGGACTAAAGATCTCTTCCTTTCAGCTCCGGGGAAAGTTAGGTTCGGTCCCTAGTTTATTAGTCAAGAGAGGACTAAAGGCAGTTGGTGAGAGTTTGGATTTCAGGTACTTTCTTTGAACAGAGGAAACGTGTAACCTGGCAATCAGTGGTTTTACAGCTGCCTCCTTATGCCTGGCTCCAGAAGGACCAGCTCTGCTGGATCACAGTATTACTGATTTAAAACTCAAATTTGGTCATGTTTTTACCCAGGCTGATTGCATCCCTGATTTCCTTTCTGCCATAGTCTGCTAAAACATAATTGAAGTGGTCTAAGCCACTGGCCATCATATTTGAAAAATCATGGCAGTCAGGTGAAGTTCCCGACAACTGGAAAAAGGGAAATATAACCCCCATTTTCA
>JBCJKH010060040.1:0-13850 GCA_039877255.1 Loriculus beryllinus | reverse complement strand
ACCTCCTGCCATGGGGGTTCTACTACACCAGGTTGCTCAAAGCCCTGCCCAGCTTTGCCTTGAACACTTCCAGGAATGGCGAGTTGAGCAAGGTTCCTGTTGTGTGTATCTGAGTAATGATTGCTCACAGGTCATCATTTACCTCATAGAATGTGTTTATTGCTTTGCAGCAAGCGGAGTAGCTGGGGATCTGGGTTAAAAGTGATCATGCTGCTTCTTGTCTTTATTAGCTGATGCTCACTGAGCTGCTTGTGATGGGAAGGCAGAGTGGCAGGCATTTAAGAGTTCTCCATGCACATTTTTAGTTGTTGGTGTATGATCATCATGAACAGATTTGTGCTGGGCTCTCAGAGAGCATGGCCTCTGAAGCCAGAGGGACTGTTGGATCTGAAGTCCTGCACCATACTGGCCACTGCTCTCCCTCCAAGTGCCCAGGGGCAGGCACCATCACCTCAGCAAACTTCTTTGTAGGGACTTTGCAACACTGACTGCAGCAAGAGCACTACCCTCCTAGCAGCCCTTCCCTTGCCACAGGCAATGTGTACCCACCTACCTGCACAGCCCTGTATTGTCAGGCTTGTATTTCTCAGGTTAGGCACGTAAAGGTGAACGGTCTCCTTTTCATCTTTCACAGAAGCCAAAGATTATCTGTCTTTACAAGTAAAGATGGGGATGGGATGCAAATAACACTTCTGCAATTTCCCACCTATATCCTTGATGCTAGTGGTGGAGCATGACTGCTTCTTCAGCGTGCATGCACGCTCCATGTGTTTCTCTGCACAGAAGCACCCAATGCTTCATCTGACACACAGAGCAATGAGCAGGTGGGTCCGTGGGAGGAGGAGACAGGGAGAGGTTCTTGCAGAGCCCTGACTCAGCCATCAAGTCCTAGCAAGGGCCGTGTCAGCAGCCCGCTTCATCCCTGCCAAGAGGCATATGGACAGGAGTGCCTCTCCCTCCACCTTGTCACCACCCGGCTACTTCCTGCCTGTGCCACTGGGTCATCCATCTATGCCACAGCTTCTACTGCAGCCTCCCTTCACCTGTCCAGGCTGTGAAAACCATGCTGGCAAGTTTGCAGATGTTTCAGGGCAAGATCCAAGGCTCCTCATTGTCACTCAGCAAATCCCTGTTGATACCAGCAGGCTGGGGCCAGTTAAGGGTGTAACTCCTTAAAAAACACTGCAACACTACTCAGCCACTTTCTGCACAGCCCTTTTGCGACATCAGGTCCCATTTCACGCAGCAGTTACTACTTCCTTGCAGCACATGCAGGTTAATATTTCCCCATTTGGGTCATGCAGGCAGCAACGCAGTCGTGGGGCCATGTGGACCAAAGTGCCCGTGCTGACATGAGGTCGTGCTCTCACAACCACTTCAGCTGTTTCTAGTGATTTGCCGGTGACTGCAGAAAAGAGTCCATTACTTGGAGAAGGAAGGGGAGAGCTCTCTAAAATGTTTTGGCTCTTTTTGAGCCTGGAGATCTTTCTGTTGATCCAGAGAGCTCTTAGAACAGCCTTCAGTACATAAAGGGGTACAAGAAATCTACAAGAAATCTGGAGAGGGACTTTTTACAAGGGCATGTGACAGGACAAGGGAGGATGGCTTTAAACTGAAAGAGGGTAGATTTAAATTAGATATTAGGAAAAAGTTCTTCCCTGTGAGGGTGCTGAGGCACCGGCACAGGTTTCCCAGAGAAGTTGTGGCTGCCCCATCCCTGGCAGTGTTCAAGGCCAGGTTGGATGGGGCTTGGAGCAACCTGGTCTAGTGGAATGTGTCCTTGCCCATGGCAGGGGGTTGAAAATCTAAAGATTGGTCTCTTCCAACCCAAATCATTCTATATATTATTAACTATTCTATAATATATTAACTAATGTGAGGGCCTTTTTCTGTGCTGGCTTGGATGCTGGGTAGCTGTTTACTTGCATACAAGCCCATGAATCGGAGCTCGGGCTGACAAGATCAGTAAGGCAAGAAGGTTTTACACCCTGCTGGCTCCCAGCCCACCAGGACTCCCAATCCATGGGAATTATTTTACTTCCTTCAGACCCAAGGGCAGAGCTGGTTATGCTTTTATCCCTCCAGAATGGCCTGCTGCAGCCTTTCTGTATTATCAAAACCATAGTGGAATCCTGGCTAATGCAATTTCTCCTGATATCTTAGCCACCACCTCCTTGTTGGTTTTTTACATGATACAGTTGTTTTTTGTATGATACACTTCTCAGGCCAGGGACGTGTCTCAGGGTGTCTTGGAGACATCCAGGAAATTTAGGCAATTATTAAATAACAAGGACAACAATGATGACAACGTGGTATAGAGCTTGAGGATGATCTCGAGAAAGAATTGGACTGTGTCCTTCGATGCCACTTAGGATATATCGAAAACCTGGAAAGAAAAGCAAGTGGTGATTACTGTGGCCCAGGTAAAATTTCCTGAATGTCCCTGGGCTGAAATTCACAACATTGAAGCACAAATGCAGCTTTTAGCAGGACCTGAGTGACACAAGAGGGAAAACTGAATCCTGTTATTAGGGCTGATGGTTTGGATTTCATCAGAACATCTCCCAGATAGACACAAGGTGTGAGTTCAGTTGGGGATAACAACAACCAGTTTAAAAGCATCCAACAGGGCTTTAATAGGCTGTCTGAAAAAAATGCACCCTCACAGTTACCCAGTTTCTGGTTATTTATCTAGTCAAAATTTAACCAATTTACCAGTCCCTGCAAAGTTTCCCAATGCAGATGAGGCTTGAGCAGTGAGCAGAAGCTCTCATGTCTTGCAAATCTCAGCCACTCAGATAGAGCTGAACCTGGCTCCGACTCTCTTTGGGCAAAGGGAGGAATAATAATAATAATAAGAAGAAGAAGATATGTATTAACATGGAAGAAATGCAGCAATAATTAGAATTCCCAGCAAATGCCTTAAACTCTGGGTTGAAGATGCAATTTTATTTTGGCATCCCTGATAATTATTTATGTTTAAAGGGATATTTTCAACAGAAAAGGCTAATAGAAGACAAAATCATCAGATGGAGAGAGAGAATTAGTTGAGATCAGAGAGAAATTAAGGCACTTTGGGAAAAGATAATTTTAGCAGTCACACTGTGGTAGGTGGAAAATAAAATGGACTTTAAGGAAAAATTTGAGCTCCCAAGGGCCTGAGCTCTTTAGTTTTTCTGATAGAGCGAAAACCCTCCAAATTATTTAGATGTATAAAGAATGAAATTAGTAATGAAATCGATAATTATGTCACCCGGTTGTGCTGGCAGGTGGGAGCCAGGTTCAGCTGTGCACAAAGGGTCAGAGACACAAAGGGTTTGATCTTGAAGACGTGCAAGCCTTCTGGCAGGAAGCTGGAAGGTGTCCCCACACCCAGCAGAGGTGAGGGGTAATGGCCAGGCACCTTCCCGACTCTTGCTCACTGTAAGGAAACAAGGGACATTGATAAGAGTAACTTTTCCACTTGTCACAGACATATAGAACCAATAATGTGCAGCTGTGCTGACTGTGTGGTATTTTACAGGAATCAGGGATGAATGGGGAATACTGAGTAACTCGGGTTTCCCTCCTCCAGATTATTTTTGTGTTTATCCACTGCTTATTGCAAAACATGAAGTCATGCTGCGGCTTCCTCCAGAGGGAGAGCCTGACCTGCCCAACTGCCACCACGCTTCCTCCCTCCAGCATTTCCCCGTTTCTTCCCCGCACAAAGGTGGCGTTGATGTGGGAGGAGGCCCCTTCTCCACCCATGGCCCCTCCAGCGACACCAAAAACAGGAGCTGTGAGTGAACTTGCAGGTCCTACTGGAAAGCACCCTGTGAATTTAAGTGCCTGGAGGGCTGGGTGGCGCTGGGTGGGGGTTTTCTTTATTGCAGTTCTGAATGTAGGTGTCTGACATTCATTTAAATCCTACCAAGTACCTAAATAGTCTCTTGGAACTCATCCCAAAATCTACCTAACCCCTTTATCACTGTTTAGGAAACCCTTGATTGGCAATCAAAGGTTTTGTCAGCCAAAGAGATCACACCAGCTATTCAGGAACCTGGGGGAGCTCTTCAGACAAAGCCCTGGAGAATGACCCAAAGGACTATACAGCTGCACATCCCCTCCCCTAATGGTCTTGTAACATCACCTTTTTCATACATGGTTCACAAGCTTCATTTACTGCTCAGCAAGCTAGTGCTCACTCTTGGTTTTTAACAGTTCTGGTATTACACAGTCCCCTCCACCAAAGAGCTGTGAGGTGTTATACAATTGACCACTGAAAAAAATAATCACTGAAGAATAGCCACCTATGAAACATGATTCAAAACCAGCAGCAAATGCATTTTATCCTGGTGGATCTGTTAGGAGGAAATGTTCCTTTTTTGAGCACACACAAACCAAGAAAAAAAAAGTAAATATTGGATATGAAAGGTCACACAGCCCAAGCTGCAAATCTGAAGCAAAATAAAATTAACCTGGTCATACCTGAGGTGTATTTGTCTGACACGGCGAAAGATGCCAAGGCTATCTGGTTTTTCTTGGGCTTTTTCTATAGCAGAAAGGCTGGTTTGATTAAATACATTAATTCTGTATTTATTAAATTATTGGAAAATGCCTGTGGTAGGTATGCTGCAATTAGTCTAAAGCTTGTCTACATTATTTTAGCTTTATTTGGTAAGCCATGAGTGCTGCTAAACCAATTTGAACATCGGATAAACTCTCAGCACTAGCCAAGCCCAGCAACACTCGGCAAAAGCATAGATATGTGTTATTTTGAGGATTAACTATAACTTTTGGAGGGGAATTCTTGAATTCTCAACTCCTGTAAACGAACCATGCTCAGGAGGTCACTTTTCCATTTGTGTGGACGCACATAACATGGTTCCTTGGGACACGCTTCAGTAAGGTATCTCTGAGAGGTTTCCTCCTCCTTTCTGCACCACAAACCCAGTCATGAAGAAGGAGCCACTGATGCCCCTGAAGGATTCTGTGAGCATACTGCAGACATGTTTGTGTGTGCTTGGGCACAGTCTGGCACCTCACAAAATGCCTGATTTCCTTATGGAGCTGGCTGGGTAGCTGTCTATCCCTCTGGGTACATCTCTTTCCCAACAAGGATGTGACCCAGACCTGTATTTCCTTTAGACTGCAGGGTTCAATCCCACATCTTCATCAATCCACACAGTCCTTCCCAAGGCTGGTAACCAGCTGTGGAGGCAGGGAAGGAAGAAGGGACACCTCCGCTCCTGTAGGACGCTGCACAGAAGGACAGAGAGCATGCAGGAGAGGTTCTGACTCATCTGGTTAAGATGGGTAGCTAGGGAAGCATAACACTACTTCTGAGTCATATTTGCAGCCTTTTATTCAGCGTTTAATGTAAAATGCATAAACAGTTTTGGAAGAAGAGACTCCAGAGCCTCCTTCCCATTCCCAGCTGAGTCCTCTGGTCCTTAGGGAAAATTGTTCCACAGATTATCTCATTCCCTCCCCATGTCCTTTTGTCCTGCTGACTTTTGTTGCCCTCTGCCTAGCAGAAGACGTAGAGACCACCATCAGCCTGGCTAACCTACAGCCTGGTGGTTACGGCATTGTGTGGGGAGTATGAGGTAGAGGTTTGAGTCCTCTCAAGTCAAGCAAAGCAAAAATGTCCAAACCTTGGGTGAGTCTGGGATACCTTAGGGTGTTTCTACATTACCATTTTAACTGGAGACAGGAAGATGTTGCTGAAGTGAATCCCCTGCATTATCTCCACTCTGGTGTTTTAGTTCACACTGAGGAATCAGCCTGGGTCTCTTTTGGCTTGAGCAAAACTGGAAAACACTCTCCTTGAGCACAGACCATGTGTTCCCACTGCCCTGGCAGTTGATCCATTGGGGACTGGCCTGAAGAAAACCCTCTAGACGTGTATGTGGTGTGACCACTGGATCCTCAGCACCACCTACTTCTACAGATTGCTCTTGCTGGGCTGCCACAGCCATAACCTATGTAAATGTCATATTGCAATGTTGTGTGCTGTAATACAGCATAATGTACTATAATGTAGTACGTTGTAAGCATGGCCAAAAGTTATTCTATGAGGGAGGTAAGAAAAAAGAGAGTATTCTTGATGTGAAATTCTGCATTTTACATTAAACCATTAACACCCACAGCTGCTCTTAGAAGCAAGCAAGCTGACCAGTTTTTGGTAGGAAAAGGTGTGGGAATGTCTTCCATGCTGAAGGTGCGGCTTCTGGGCTCCACATCCGAAGGGATGGTCTAACCTCAGGAGAGAGAGGTGAGAGTAAGCACACTACCACCACCCCCATAGGCACAGCTCACAAACCCTCCCTGGCTCTCCTGGGGCATGGTATAGAAATGTAATGCTTACCATAAGTGATGGATTTCAGGAATTTAGCCAATAGCTTCTAGGGCTTATTGGAGAATAGGCAATTTTCCCCATATCTTCCTTCACTCTCTAGTGAAAAAAAAGGGAGTACAAGTTGTTTTATTACTGAAGCCAGACTGTGGCCACAACTCCATCATCACACATATCAAATGGGCAAATGGAAAAAGAAAAATTGATTCAGCTAGTTTTAGTGATCTTGCTGTGATTTTCACATCAGCAGGCAGTGCCATTACACTAGTGGGTAGTACTGGGAGTACACTGAGTGCCACAGAAAAGAGAGATGCAAATCCAATTAAGCAGGCCAGCTGAAGCTGTGAATAGCTAAAAGGGCATGAACAATCTTGGGGTTTATGCCAACATTTCTTGTCCCTGAAGTTAGACACGCATGTGTATTTCCCTGATTTACAAGCAAAATACCTGTTCCCAGGATGTACAATAGGCTACACGACAACACAACATGTCTCGGCACAAGGAAGTATGACCTCACCTGAGATTGCAAGTTGCAGTTTGGAAATAAGGTGTTTCAAGAACATTTGCAATCCCTGATGGGAACTAGAAATACTGCACATTCTGATCTTGCCTGGAATATCCTTGTAGCTTCGCATAAATGCTGCTGATCAGAATAATTTCCAGTAGATTCTATCTCTTGAAATAATAGAAACAACTGCAACTGATTTATGAGCACCCTTGCCTGACACTCTACCCCAACAAAAAAATACCTAGCAGTAAAACATCTTGTGTGGTTTATGCCTGACTTATTTTACATTTTTTTCCACAAGCTAGACAAGTACAGAGTTGCTGTTAGGTTGTTTAAAGCCCATTCTTTTCTTGTCCAAACAACGCTCCATGTAAAGCTCTGTCCATCAGCCAGCCTGTGTGGAGCAAACGCCGCAGGGCCACTGTGTTCTCCATTGCCAGTCCTAAGAGGTGAGTTCCACTATGAATGCCTCCTGGCAGTGCCTGGTCTCATTTTGATTTTGAATCCTGCAGCCTGTGGGTCACCATGACCTGAAATTTGCCTCTCTTTGCCTCCTCTCCTTTTCCTTGGAAAGCCCAGGATATTTGGGGAACGGCTTTCTCATGTTCTTTACTTTTGCAGAAGAGCAGGCACAGCTATGTGCCAAGACAGCCCAACACCCAGTTCCCTTGTCGTGCCTTGACCAAGAAAGACATCCCAGTTCTTCATGGTGCCATACTGGGAAGGGGCTGCACACACAGGTCTGGAGAAGAGAGAAATTGAGGTGTGTGCAGCAAAGGGGCTGTGAGCCAATGGCTGCCACTGAGATCAGTCAGAGCAGCATGGGACAACACTAAGTCTGCTAAAAGTGCTGGAAGTTACTCTGGGGATCTCCTGGAGGGCATCCTGCACAGCCGTGACCTCCCTCTGTTGGCACCTGTGGACAGTCTGTGTGACAAACCAGTGTATGTGGCCTTGCTGGAGAGCTGGGACACAGGAGGGTGCAGGACAGAGCTTCAGGCAGGTGTGGCTGTGGGGTCTGGGAAGGAAGTCCCAGCTGACACAAGACTGCATGCACTCAATGATAGAATCATAGAGCCGTTTAGGATGGAAAAGACCTTTAAGACCATCAAGTCCAACATTAACCCAGCACTGCCAAGTTCATCACTAAACCATGCCCCTAAGCACCAACCACATGTACACACATTTCTCCTTGAGGGTGCCTCACATCCCTCCATCCTTTCTTTCAGAAAGTTACCCTTTTACATGGTTGGATAACAAAGAAATAGATATTTTTTCCCATATTCTGCCACCCATCATTTATTCATTAAAAAGTCAATTCAGACAGCAGCCACTCAGCTGCAGGCACATTTTGGTGTTGAGAAAGAAGCTCAAACAAGAGAGATTAGCAACCTGTCAGAATATTTTTTTTCTTAAGAAATGATCTATTGACCCATTGAAATACACCAGCAAGTCACCAAGTACTTGTTTAGATGGAGCACTTAACTTTTGGCTGTAGGTATTGATGGTACACAAGTAATGCAAACATTGCAAAAGACAGTGGTTTTCTTGGATGTCCACCTTTCCCTGTCTGAAGCAAATCCCTTTGTGGTGTGCTTGAGTAAAGCGGAGAGCAGAAGCAGAAATATTCCAGACCTAAGAAGGTTCATTTTATCTTCTCTTGGGGTGCTGGTTGAAAGGGATATTTCTTGTCTCTGCCTGAAGGTTTTGTAATCCTGAATGCATACATTGCTAAGGAGCAATCTCAGTGGCATTTCTGAGGAGATATGGTGTGGTTCTTTGTTATTTCTTGGCATGATGGCTCTGTTTCTTCCATGTTTACAAGATCCTCTCCCACACATCTTTGCATGGGCTCTGCTGGGACTTCTGTAATTAGCAGCATTATGAAAAGCAAAGTGGAGAGGCATTGGTGCTTGGAACATTACTGTCCCTGGTGCTCCAACACCCTTCAGAGCCAGAAATCAAGTCTAGCTGATTCAGTCTAAGTGTAACTTGATAACCTCTTGAGCTCCTTCCCCTAGTTTTGTGCAGCTCATACACACCTGCAGCTACACAGAAATCCTGGGGAGATCTTTCAAGGAACTCCCTGGTGGTTTGCAGCTTAGCTTTTCCTTTCAAATCAGACAATACAACTGCCTCCCCAAAAAGTTTGGAAGTCATCTTCCACTGTCTGCGTCAGGCCCAGGAAAAGGCCTTTTTTCTCTCTGGAAGTATTCTGCACATCAGGGACTTCTTGGTCCTCAAAAAAGAGAAATGAGGAAGTGAGGCAAGTTACCTGTTTTTCTAGCCTGTCAGAAACTGGGGAGAGTGAAAAGACACTGACTCTCAGGCAAGAAAAAGGGGATAGTAGGAAAGTCAGGACTGGGAAGCACAGATGTAAAGCTCTTAATGATGGCAGGGAAAGCCTAAAATAGCAGACAGACAATTCAGACTACTGTGGGAAGAGTTCCAGTGATTTCTTCACCAGTCTTTGTACCCCAAGGTTACTTCCATGTTCAAAGTGTTCTCCGCCTTTTATTGCATAAAGCCAGGAAGAGCCAACATCCTTATCCCTTTCCAACCTGTTACAGACAAGGGCTTCTTTTCACAGTTCAGTCCCTAGCTGTTATCTTCAATTGTAGACCAAATTCATCAGTGAGGGTCATAAATCACAAGTATTGATAATTATTTAGACCTTAGAAATACATCCATTTATATTGAACCTTTATTTATCACCTGTAGAAGTGCAGCAAAGGAATGTAGCAAAACCAGAAAAATTTGGGCATGAGAAGAGTCACACTTACTGGCTTATAAAAATTTTAGTCATCTGCAGAAAAATTATTTTAGTAAAAAGCTCTTTTGGGTTTGTTTTAAATATGTTGGCATGGTATCTAATATTTCCCTTGGTTTTACTCATGTGTTTATTTACTCATGTGCTTATTTATACATCCCTATCTGGCACTTGTGCTACTAGCCTGGAGTTTGCATGTGCCTCAGGACTCAGTCCTTCCAAGCAGCAAGACTGTGCTATGGTCCAGCTCCATCTAACACCAGTGAAGCAGGATCTGCCTTCCTTTGACAAAGGAAGCTGCCCTCAGCTCAACAGCATTTTTGTGTACTTTGCTATTTGGTTTTGTGCCTGCTTGTTTCAGGTCAGCAAAATCGTTCCAGCAAGCTGACTTCACTCCCCACTCTGCTGCTAGCATTTCCCTCTTAGATATGAGGTAGTGAATAGATCATCACTGGTATCTTTTCAAGTTTGTGGAACATCAATGAGTAGACAGTATCTGAATCCTTCTTTAACGCTGTTTGGTGTTAAGCATAGACACTGATGAGTGTCTATGCCGAACACTCAAAAAGCGCTACTCACAAAGAGGAGGTGTGGATCTGGGTAGATATTACTACCTCACCTAGTTTGTGTTCTTTGTAGTGCATGTAGCTTGTATTTTCCCAGTGCAACCCCTGTTACTTTATGTGCAGGCTTCCGTTGACCTTCCCAGTACATGTATAATCTGGGCATATGCCCTTTCTCATTATACCCTCAGTAGCCCTTTGTCAAACAGGTCTTCCTAAAGCCTCCTTCAGCTTCTTTTATTATTTCATGTACAATGCAGAGCCTCACAGTCTTGCATAATTTCTGTTGACTTCCCAACTCCAAATTGTTGCCCATTGACTAACAGCAGTCAAGCTGGAGCATGCAGCTGCCCTCTTGGTTTTCTGTCATGACAGGAACTCTCCTCATGTTGTTTCTGCACAGGAGCACTAGTGCCAACTTTGCACGTAGCTTTGTGTGCTTCAGCTCCTGACACGGTAGATTTTCCCCAATCAGCATCAGTATCTCACTCTGTCACGCCATGCTCTTTTTTTCTGCTCCACTGAGTAGATGGCTGTCAGAAGTCAGCAGATTTTGAGCATTCTCCAAAGTATGTGCATAAACCACTTGCAGAGTGCTAAATTATCTTCATGCCTTAGTGGCCACAGAGCCTTTTTTGTTGAATGCCCATAACTAAAGAAAGAACCGTTTGGCTTTCATATGTTAAAGGAGCCATCTGATGGGATGAGTGATAGGTGCTGTTTGACAAGTAGTTGAATTGCCAGGGGAAAAAAGTCTAAAAATTGAGAATGCAGAAAAATTAGGGAATGAAGAACACAGTGCTTGTCTGAGGACTTGACTTGTCCTGATATTCTGGGACACTACCTGGATGCATCCCATACAGCTTTGCAAGCATGCTCCCCAGTGCATTGCTCCAGGAAGTGTCACTGGACGTGGGCATACCACTCACAGGGCTCTGGGATTGCAGCTGAGAGTGCCACACAGACACAAGATCTCCAGGTCACAACTGTGATCCAGTACAGATCTGCTGGTGGAACATGGTGATGTGGGCTTGACTGTAGCTCCTGCCTCGAAAGCTCTCTGTAACAGCCACTGATTTTCTTTCTTTCTTTTTTTCCTTTTTTTTTTTTTTTTCGCAGCATGAGGTTTTACCTGCATCCCCTTAGTTCCCCATGACTCTTCCTTACCAAAACCGGTTCAACTCCTTTGTCTCTGATTAGCTTAGCAAGAGGAAATGTTTCCCATCATATATTTGCATTCAAGAAATGACTTAATATGATGCCTACCTAGGTGCAACCAGGTCATTACTGAATCATCCTATTCTTGTTTTCAATCTGATTCAGAACGTGCACTTGAGACCTCAGCAAACTGCTGGATAAATCATACAGTCAGCAATTCTAAAGTTGACAAAAGCAACAGGAAAATGTATTTTATTTGGGTTGTATTAAACCAATGCAAAACATGTGAATCCAGCCGACTTTCCATGGAGGAATCATACATCATTCTCTGGTGCTGCCTGCTCTCCTCTCCGTTCTCCTTGAGCTCCTGTCACTGAGTTCAATGCCTCACAGCAGAAATTTTAATTCCAACGCTCGCCTCCCATGTCTTCCCCTTGCTTCTATCGGGTGTACAGGATCAGACCTTCTCCCAGTTGGCATTTAGCCTCTTCTCAAGCTTCACTGGCACTACCCTTCGTACTTTGCAACCCTTATGGCTGCTCCATCAATACTGCCTCTAGTAATTACCCTCCCCAGTCTCCAGCATTTGCCACAGGTTTATCTCATTAGCTTCTTCCCATTCTTATCTCTGAGTAAGTAAACTGGTGTGGGTTTCTTCTAACCTCTGTGTGCTCCAAGAGATACAGAAGAACAAAACCTTCTCAGATAAGCATCAAAGATTAAAGTGTTCTTGGAAAACGTGAGAAAACTTTGCCTGAACTCTAACAGTGCATTTACAGACATATAATTTGCATGACAAAGAGTGTGAATTAGTCAAGACTACAAGGGTACTGTCCTCTGGGGAGAGATTATTTCTGAGGAACAGTGCAAAACACCTTCCCAGAAGTAAAGAAAATCATGCTCCTTTATAAAAGAGCATGATTTCTCCTCTGTCTGTTGGTGCCTGGCCCTGTGGCACATCATCTAACAGCTGCTCGTGAAAATAATGGCTGGATACATATTTCAGACACTAATATGCATGTTAAGATATCAAAGGAAACAAAATGGTATGGTATATTTGGTCTCAGTATGACTAAAACCACTGTTTGGAAAGTAGATGCAGAGACAAACTGGTTACATGTGCTGAGTTGAACTGTGAAGGTGTTTTCATTGCTGATGCACTTTGACCCCAGGAGGTACTGTTCCAGTTTCTAGAAACACTTAGGAAAGAATCTTGGAATGAATATCCAAAAGTCAACTCATTTCTTTGAGTTGTCTGGAAAATGAAAACAAGTACACAGAAATTACTGGGAAAAGATGGAGAATGCAACAGAAAGTATTGCTGTGTGCATTGATAAACTGTGCAGGTACATCATCTGCTCTTGTAAAAGAGGCACAGAAAGTTGTGATGATGAGAACAAAGATGTGTAAGAGCTCCTGCATAGCACAGGTTTGACAAATTTGGCCTTTCAGCACAGAAGAAAAAGGATGGAGTGACGGTATGTCAGAACCTTATGCAACTGTGGAGGAGACGAACAGGGAAAGGCAATTAGCCATTACGCCTAAGAGTGAGGACTCAGGAATGTCCCATGAAATTACATAACAGCAGATTTTCAGTAATTTTTTTTTTTTTCACCACAAATAATTAAGCTATTAAATAAATTAATGTAGGATCTTGTGGATTTTGATATACGTATGTGGATAAATATTAAATGAGTATATAATCCTCATACGACTGACATCAACGCACGGTTAGGCAAAGCGGAGAATGAAGCAAGGGCTATTAAAAATATAGATCCAGACAGAGCATCTGAAGGTGCCTGAGGGCTGCTGAATGAATTGATGCAGACAGAGCCTTTGGAAACCTGTAAGAGATTACTGAAGATTATGCCAAGATTTTTGCTTTTTTGAAATAAACTATAACCTGTTTCCATGTTGCTAAAGTTACAACAGTATTTATTTTCTTATTTTTATGAAGCTTTTATTTTCACATTACTTTGCAATCCACAAGAATCAATGTTTTGTAAGTATGCACACAGACTTTGTAACATTTATCATGTTCAATGCTGCCAGAATTCTTACGCAGAATTTGTCTGCTTCCTTACAGCTGAACATTTACAGATGCCAGAGCTGGTACTACTTGGCTCTTGCACCTCCTGCCAACTAGCCAGGTGTTAAGCAAAGTGGAGGCAAAAAGCCTGCACGCCTAGGTTTGTATTCTGTCAGAATTCCTTGCCATGACTCACCTCTCCCCCTCAAATAAAGCATTACATACTTCCTTACACATACAAGCAAAAAAACAATAATGCAGGAAAGTAAAGATAGCACTCAGCTTTACTGTAGGTTTTGATTGGTTGTAAATCATAGAATAGTTCCGGTTGGAAAGGACCTTAAGATCATCTAGTTCCAACCCCCCTGCCATAAGCAGGGACATCTCACACTAAACCGTGTCACTCAAGGCTCCGTCCAACCTGGCCTTGAACACTGCCAGGGATGGAGCATTCACAACTTCCTTGGGCAACCCATTCCAGT
>JBCJKH010060039.1:0-24272 GCA_039877255.1 Loriculus beryllinus | reverse complement strand
GTGTCCCTGCCTATGACAGGGGGGTTGGAACTGGATGATCTTAAGGTCCTTTCCAACCCTAACTATTCTATGATTCTGAGATTTGTTTTTTCCAATGCTGATGTCCGATAACAGAGAAGGGAATGCTGCTCCAGCAGAGCCCCTGTTACCCCTTTTTCATGCAATTAGATGTTTAGATTAGATTTCATGCAATGGAAGCAGTGGCTGCTGGTGTTGGATTGGTTTTCTTTCCTAGCCATTTCTGCCAAAGCACAATAGGACACTGCTCCCTGTGCGTGGCAGACTCAAACCAATGTTGTGTGTTTTCTGGGCCTGCTGATTCCTATGGAAGGACAGCACCACTGCTGCTTCAAAATGGAATAAATATATTTCATAAATAACACATAACAAGTGTCAGTATTTTTTTTTTCTTGGAGAAGGGCCGAGGATATTCCTGGTCCTCTTATAAATCATTGCTTTGTAATTCCTGAGTATTGGTTGTTTAAAGACAATGCTAATTTCATGAGCAGGGCCATTCAGTGGAAAGAAAAAGAGAGAGTCCAGAAACCCTTTGTTGATATAGCCATCCATGGTTTTTCAGGAATTTATAATTTGTTAGCTTTGTGGGAGTTTGGGAATACTTCTGATGTGGAACCTATGCTTTTTTGGGGGTACTCTAGTTTCCAACATTTACCGTGATGTCATGTACCAGTGAGGGAAACTTAAAGTTGTGATAAACTACTTTTGGAAATTAGGAAAATATAAGTTTAATTTATTTTCCTAACTTTTTTCCATAGCTATCATTTCAAGGTTTATCATGCTAAACCTGGTGTCATGTGAAAGTGGGAAGGAGAGCAAATACTTTCAATTTCTGCTGGAAGGTACTAGTAAGACATCAGCTGAAGGCTGTCATCTCTTGCCAGTGCAGAGCTTTGTTCTGAGCTGTATGCTTGAACTGCATTGTCTGCTGCTCACCAATTATCAGTACCTTCCCTCAGTACAGTGACAATAGATTGACAATAGATTTCCAGATGAAGTGGGGTGTCATGTACTTAGAGACAGCGGGATTGTTTTTATTCCATTAAGAGGTCTCTTCCTGCTAGACGCCAATTGCAAGTAGAAGCGCTGAGGCTGTGGATGCATCATGCCCTGCACAGCAGGATACACTTGAGCAGGCTTGCTCCTTCCGTTGGGTACTTCAGTTCTTATTAGAGAAAGCTAGATCAGAAGAAACCAGTAGCTCTTGTATACCACATTTAGCAGTAACTGCTACAGTGAACAGATATGACCCCCTCAGATTTTGAGAGCTTCATTTGTATGTTGCTGACTTTGTGCTGTGATTTTATTCCTTAAGATTTTGGTGTCTTTCTTTAAACTGGTTTGTGATTCAGTGCAACTTTCCTCTCTGCCTCCTACCAGAACTTTCTCAGGGCATCTTTTGTTTTACTTGTAACGGAGTGCTCTAATGTGACCTGACAGGGGCTTCGTAAATTTTTGTAGGTGTGGTTTGTGTTTGGCCATACTTCACATGCAGATAAAGAAGTTAATGTTTGACGGCATTTTTCAGCAGGGTAGCACATGTTTGACAATTCTGCTGCCTGGAAGAGTGGAGTGAGGCTGAGACCCAGACATAAGCAGGTTGTTTCCAGTAGTCTGGATTACTTAAAGGTACCCTGGTGCCCCTTTGCAGGAAAATAGGCAATTCAAATCAAGAAAGGCATGAGGAAGATGAGTAACAAATATATGTTGTAGATGCTTTGCTTGCTGCTCCGTTTTCTGCAGCTTAATACCTTGTCAGTGTCCCAGTGTTCTTCACTGGTATTTCAGAAATGTGAAAAGGAGGAAAGTGCAAAATGTTTATTTTTATTCTTTATCAGAGGCTTGATCTCAGTATCTCTGGGCCTATGTAAAGAGATAGGCTGAGAATTAGAGTTTAAAGGGGGGGAGGAAAGGTGATTTTCTGTCTTGGATAACCTTTTGGAACAGAAAGATACGTTTTGGCTGAAGAAATGGAGCAGATACTGAGTTTGCTTGGTTCAGATGCATTTTCTGCACTTGCAGCTGACCTGCACTTCTGAAAGACCATCTGTTAGTAACCATCTTGGCTGCAGTGGAAAACTTGCATTTGCAAGGATCACCTTCAAGGAGTCTGTATATATACTCTTGCCCTCACTACCCTCACTACAGACACCTACAGCTACAGTGTTCACCTTGTTAATGTGCAGCACTGGTGGGCAGCGGGCACTGAGGCAAAAGCTGCTGGTTTCATGTGGGAAGGAAGATGTCTGCTCCAAACAAAGAGTTCAAAATCAGGTTAAAATAAAAATTCATAAATAGCTAAGATAATCCACCCACAGGAAACAGCTTTATATACTTCCCCAAAGTAATCTTCCGTTGAAGCTGGGAGAAAACAATGCGGTGAAATGGAGAAGACTTGATAAATCTGTAAAATAATCCAAGCCTGAACTGAAGGACAATCTAGCTCATGTGAGATTAAAGGATTATTTCAGTCCAGAAAAGATTGCAGAGGGAGAGAAGATAAGAATTTTTTAAAAATTAAATTCTTTAGCATAAAAAAAAGGACTTGGACACAAATGAGTTGTTTTTTAATTAAAACTGAGGATGTTTGTGTGTACAATGCTTATAATGAAAATGAGTAAAGTGAAACCTGTTACTCCTTTGAGACACGGTCTCCAAAGTCTGTGTTGCTGGGGAATGAGTGTAGCCCCTCTGTTTTGAGAAGTATTGAACTTAGATTAAGTAACTGGTTTAGTAAAACAAATGCTTTTATGACTTCAAGTAGTTACAAGTCAAGAAGCAAATGGGGAGGGAGAGGGAGAGGGGGTGGGTTATAAGTGCTGCTACCTCTGTCTTGTGCAGATGTTTTGGTTTCCATGTTGCTCTGAAGACTCAAACACCCCCTGGCTACAGGTGGACCCAACTCGTAGGAGAAAAATTGCAGCAGTTCTGAAAGAAATGGTTTGAAAACCAAAACAGTAAAAAAGTTCCCATCTGAAAAATACGTGAAATACCAGCCGAGCTTGGGGTTTAAATCTTAATTTTAAGGGACAAAGAGGCTACTTCTCTGGAGTTAAAACCATCTCTTGGAGGTGCAGTAGCTTTGATCTCTCACTCATAACAAATGAAGCGTCCTTGTTGTTGCCAGTCCTCTGTGTATCATGAGAGCTACTTTGTTTTTCTGCAGAGATATATAATATACTTATTACAAAATCTCCAAAGTTTCAATGCAAATACATTATTCTTCTAAGACCACCTAAATTAAATGCGCTCCTAGAGATATTGCTATATTAGCAGGATACTCTAAAGTGTAAAGTCTTGGCTTCTTAAAAGTGCTGATGTCTCCCTGGAGGCCCACAGGACCCTCACCTTTCTTTATCCTTCAACAGGGAGAAATACTAACCACTTCCCACAATTTGGTTTCACAGCAGACCTTGGCAATTAATATCAATTGTTATTCAGGCATTCGGTACCAGCAGCTGTGTTAATTTAGCTGAGGATTTGCATGCTTTCAGAGGTAGATTGGGCAGCAGGGAGGGAGATGGGAAGTCTCTGTGGTTGGGGGAGACCTCTAGTCATTTGGGGTTCTAACCGCTGTGTTGTGTAGCTGCTCACATGATATATGCTTGGGTGTTCTGTTGTAGCTCATCATAACTTGCTGTGTTTTTGTACTGTGTTGTGAAACTTGAAGTCTGTGTTGGTCCAGCCCCAGAGGCTTAGGACCTGTGTACCAAGGAAGCTGTCAATACCTGTGCTGCATCTTGCAGCCATTCCCTTCCAGAAACTTGCAGGATCTGATGCGGGTGCCATCAGGTTAGCTTAGGCTGATCAGCTGTCAAGACTGAAGCAACAGCAGTGTGTGATGAAACATTTTTAGTAAGAAGGCTGGGGCTGTAAATGGGAAAGCTCAGTTAGAGATGGCTTGTGTGCCTTGTGTCCCCACACTGTGCAGAAGAAACTGGCAGAGCCTGTGGCTTATCTTTGTGGTTAGGATTGATTTAATAGAATATCCTTTTCTGTTCTTCAGAGTCCCTTTGGTCACTGTGATGCTGGTACTGACCATGCTGGTTAATCTGGCAAAGTGGCTGATACTATTTCTTTTCAGGTACTCTTGTATGGTTTTTCTACCTGTAAAAAGCACAATGAACACTGCAAGTGATCACCTGTGTTGTTGCTGTACTGTGTCTGGCATGAGTAGGCTCATGCAGTACACCAAAGCCCCATCCAACCTGGCCTTGAACACTTTCAGGGAGTGGGCACCCACAACTTCTCTGGGCAGCCTGTTCTGATGTCTTGCCACCCTCACAGTAATAATGAGGAAGAGTTAGCTGAGCAATGCTGGTTTTGAATTTTACAACAACCCATCTCCTTCTTGTAGTGCTTTGGTCTGCTAAATGTAAGAAATGCTTTACCTTTCAAGTATTGAGTAGCACATGTCTGACTGTCAGCTGGAGGGAGCTGGTGGGGTTATGATCTCTTGTGAAAGAACTGACAAAGAGGTTGTTTAGCCTCAAGACTTCTTGAGCAGATCTGGAGCTCTGGGTAGGGATCCTGATAAAACCAGGTTAGTGCTGGCATTTGCGCTTCTGCGGGCTTTGTCATGTGTTCCTAACCCACATAACCCAGCAGGGACATTGGGTGAATGTGCAAAACTGTGTTGAGAAGGCTTATGGGACTTCCTAACCCACAGTGCTGCACTGACTAATACATTCCTGTCTAGCCTCACCGGAGCTGAGTGTTTTCTAGTAACAAATATAAAAGTCTGTGGAATTTGAAGCATGTTATGAAGTAAACCCAGGAAAACTTCTGAAGTCCCATTAAAGAGAGACTGAGGAGAAAACTAAAGCACTACATGAGCTTTCTTCATTCTGAAATAATCAGTACACTATCTGTAGCCTGGTGTGAAATACTCTATGCAGATGGGCTTTGGGAATTTGCCTTAAAGTCTGCATTCAGAGCAGCTGAGCTGGTGAGGAGCTACAGAACTTATTTAAAATGGCTCTGGGGAGCAGATCCTGGTTTAGTCTGAGCAGAAAAAGAGAACACAACAACAAAACACAAAAACCCCAACCACAAAACAAAAACAAACCCCTCCTTAATTGTGCATTTGATCTCTGAGATTAAGGCTTTGACCAGTAGACTATAGCTAGTCGCAGCGTGCAAAGAGCCTCGCACACGTTCATTTGCTACATGAAGTGTTGATAACTGTGGAGGTTTCATACCTAGTTTTACTCTCAGAAAGAGGCTGACTTCCTTGATTAGTCTAAAATGCCAGCTTTAGCTGGAAATGTGTCAGAGCATGCAGAATGGTGGTAGCTGGTTTGGGTCCCATCTCAAAACTGTGTTGTATAACTTGCGCATGCAGAGGGCAGCCTGGCTTTCTTTAAGCTTAGTGATAGCAGGGGTCTGCTTTGAGTGCCAACGGATGCAGCTGCTGAGATTGAAGGGGCAAGTCCCAGCAAAACTTGTATGATAGGAGGCAAGGCTGTTTCTTACCAGACAGGTTCATACTCGAACCTCAAAGTGGCTTCTGCTGCACAAGTTCTCCTGTGAGCCTTTCAATCTTGCAGCTGAAATTTGGTATTTAAACTATTGTTGGTGGAAGGAGTTAATTACTTTTTTTTTTCTGTAAAAGGTAGGCAGGGCTACCCTGGTGCAGAGTCTTCCTGTGGCAGTTTATTACATTTGTGTTAATTTAGAGAACAGGCTCCTAAGCTTACTTTACCTGGATACTTGATAATTCCTGTCTTCACATAGGGCGCGTATATGCTAGGGACTGTATTTAGTGGATGTTGGAGGCATCATTTTAGTGATCACTGTACAATAACTGGGGTCGCTTGTCAATATTACTCACTTTAATGCATGCATTTGAAGGTTGGCAACTGTACTCCTTTCTTGAAAGGCTGTTTTTACTTTCCAGTATGGTGCCAACAGGTTTCCTCAATGCTGTACAGTAGTCTGTGGTCCAGGTGTCACGGATTTGTGCCCCAAAGTTGCATAGGTACCTCTGAACTCACTCGTTAGTACTTCCCAAAGAGGGGCCACTGGATGCATTTCTATGATACAGTTTACTTGCTATACTACTTGACCGTGTTTGGGACTAAAATTGGCTCTGAAACGGCCATTTTTGGGAAAAAACATAAGTTATAGGAGGGCATCTAGATCCTTGTAAACAGAGCATAAAGAGCATCCCTAAGTCTCATCTTGTGCCAGCACAATGGAGTGAGGAAACTAAGTGTGGACAAACTTACAAACTTCTGCATTTTCTGATAAATTGAAAAGAAATCAATGCTTTTGTAAACTAACATGTCAAACAGAAAAGAGAAATCTGGAGAGGTAGAAGTAATGTGTTTTTCTTGGCCTATATGATATGTTAGTGCTCGGCAAAAACCTCTTTTAGCATATGCTTAGAAGAACTGGCAGAGCAAACTTTCATGCATCTTTTTATTGAAGTAAAGCTGGGAACTGCTTCGACCTCCACGTTCAATGGAGAGAGGGATTTTCTGTTATGAAATGATGACAGGAATAGAAATGCAAGTGTAATACTTTGGAGCACATTTGCAGTCAATGTGTGGGATCGTATTCCTTGTAGGATCAGCCAAGCTGTTGTTAACCTCATCTGACTAACTGTTGTACCAATATGTGGGGATTTTCGGGGGTCCCACGATTACTGGTGATCCACTGGAGCAGTTTTATAACCCCCGTGCTATTCTGTGTGCTAACTCAACAAACCAGTGTGAGTGGCATACTGAAAAACCTGTGCGCTGCTGGCAGGGCAGGAGCTGCACCTTGCTGCTTGCAGAGCAGCCATCCAAAGCATGCCTGCTTTGCCCCAGCCACCAGGTCAGGTACTGCTGAAGTTGAATAAGGAGCAGCCATCTGTCCAGGTGGAGATCTCTCTCTTGGCAGGCACTCTTGCCACTGCTCTAGATGGTTGCTGATGGCCTCTGCTTGCTTGTTCTGGTCTCTGCTCTTCAGGGTTCCTTTAGCAGTGGTAGAACTGGTTCCCGTTATCTGTAGTCCTCAAAAGAAGCAGGACTGATTGTCCCTTTCTGGGATGCTGCAGAAGCCTTGGCCCTGGGGCTAGTGGTGCTTAAACTGTCTCTGCTACAGGGAAATGTTTAATAGGGTTTAAGGAAAAAGATACTGGTGAAAGCATCTTGAAACAGCATCACAAGTCATTATTATTTGGTTTGAGGGAGTTAAAATAACGTGGAGGAATAGGGTAGGAGGCTTGTCATCATGTAAGCAAGTGTGAGTACTGGCTACTTCAGGTGTCCTGGGGGAGGGTGGAGCTGAAAATTCCCCAGTATTTAAAAGCTACATAGGAAGCAACTTGTTTTCTACATTTGTTTTTTGATAATGTTCCCAAAAAGAAAAGCAGTTTTGTTTCTAGGGTAAGTCTGCAAGGATGAATGAAGACAAATGTTGCAGAAAGAGCTGGTAAAAGCAATCCGAGTAAGTTTTCTTAGTGTGAAAAATTGTGTTTTGTGTTCTGGTGTCCATAGTAATGCTCAGTGTGTTAGTGTAGTGTCAGAAATACCCCTTAATAATAAAGAAAAGGTTGATCTTTCTTCTTGTTTAAGCCTAAGCTATTATCCTACTGCCAGTTTGAGCCAGGGCTTTAATAAATTATCTAACCTTTACTCCCTGGTGCATAATGGATACACGTACAGTGCTCCTGACACAGGAAGCCCAAGTCCTGCCTCCGAGAAGTGGCTCGAGCACAGACCTGACCGCAGTGAATCCTCACTGAATCTGGTTAACACATTTTCCTCCTTGGTGCAATTGTTGGTTTGTTATCTTCTGAAAAGCAAAACCATGCAGGAGTTGAATGAGTGCAGTTTAATTTGCCTACCCACAAGGACTTGCTTTATAAGTAGCAGCATGGAAATATGGTAAAACTGTCAGCTGCTAATAAAGAAGCTTGTCTTTTAAGTTACAGTATGGTGCTAATAGCAGCTGGGCAGTGTTTGTGCTTTCCCTTAGCTTCGTAGGATGTCAGATGCCCTGTGTATTTGGGCATCATGTATTCAAGTCTGAATGGGCTGTAGTCATTGGTTCCTACTTTGGACTTCCTGGATTTCATTTCTGACTGCTACTTTTCCACTTTTAGTTTCCAGAAACTACTCACTACAAGTTTTTTGCATATACTTACATGCAATTTCCATTCCAATAAACGTTTTCCTTGCAGCTTTTTCACAAATCCAGCACTTTGAGATCTGCTTTACTTGCCTTTAGTCTCATGGTGCTGCATGTAACAGCTCTTAACTCCTATCGACAGGATTGTGATGGCTGTAAATCATGAGATACAGGAGCCACAAGTAATCTGGGTCTTTGCTTCTATCAGGGCAGTGTGACCAGAACATTAATTCAGTTGATTATCTTTCTAAAGGATATCTGATGCAGTGTTTCACCCCCACCCCTTTTTAACTGAGTGTTGAGTTACTAGTTCTTTTTTTTAAATGGAGAAGGCAGGATTCCTACTGCTTCTCATTCTCTGTCTGGTTGCTTGCAGGATAAGATCTTTGCTGTAAACCCCTGGTAGACATCCAGCCTGCTGTGTTGTGCCCTGAGTAGCTTTGCTCTTGACTTCTGTAAGACAGCCGCCAAGCAATAGTGTTGCTGGGTATGAAAAGGGTAAAATCCTCTCTCCTTTGAATAGATGGGAGGAATCCTGCTGGCTTTGAGGCACCTGGGGTGTTACTTCCTTGCTCCAGCACTTTTCTTCTGGCTCTCTGTGTACTGCAGTTCTTGTGCCTCAGAGGGGTGTCAATAGAGGGAAAAACTTTAATTAAGCTAGTTCTGTAACCCATGGGAATATTTAAGCCATGCAAGGCTTTTCTTTCATATGAAGTTTTCTCCAACTGCAGCAATGCAGCATTGGGCAGCAGGAGTTAGCCATTCTGCCTTGTCACGGGTCAGCAGTATGCATGTGGCAGGCATTAGCTTTGAACTGTGTTTGGGGGGGTAAAACAAAGGGTGCATTATGGTAAATGCTATGATGCACAGCCCCGTCTGGCTTTGTTGATATCCAGTCTTGTGAGATGGTTTTGCCATAGTGCTTCATGTTGGTTTTACTACATCTGATCTCTCTTCCCCCCCATTCATCTCATTCCCCAAATCATTTTACAGGAGACTTTTCCTAGTCTCAAGTGGCCTTAGCCAAGCTATTTCCTCTCTTTGTGCTTTCGTTTCCCCAGCTGTAAAATGAGGATAATGAGACCTGCTTTCTTTTTTCAGGCACTTAGAGATGTGCTTACGAAATGCGCTATTAAAAGGCTTTCTATGTATAACTTCTATACAAACAGCAGTTGTCCAAGTTTATATGAATTACTTTATAAAAGTCCAAGGTTCTGAACATCCTTTGTTTTTAACAGAGGATGTTATGCACTAAAAATGCTCAAAATGTGAAGCTATTGATTGTTGCTGATAAGTTTATGGATAATAAAGCATTAAATCATCACCGTCTATTATCAGGCTTTCTTGTGTCTTTGGAAGCTGAAAGCGGTTTTGCATAAGCAGGTCCCTTGTCTGAGAGTGATCAATAAAAGGTTTTCCGCAGAAGCTTTTATTGCCACGTGGTTAAAATGTTCTTCCTGTGCATCCTGTACACGATGACTTCAGCGTGGAGAAAGATATAACAATCCTTTGTGGGGTAATTGGATTACACAGAAGTATTTTGGCTCTATGTTGAGGTGGATATTGCCACTTTGGGTTTCAGTTCACTCCCACTGCATGTTGCACTGCCTTATGCTTGGCTGGGAGGGTTTTCTTGCTTTTCGTTGTGCTTGTCCAGCAAGTTTTGCATGTTTTAATTGCAGCAAACCAATGGCATACAGGGAAGGGAGGAAAAAGTTGGAAGCAGGGAGGGAAAATCAAAGCTGAAACTGGACATGGCTGTTGAAAAACCTGTGTCTCTCATTAGCAGAAGTGTGTCTGGTGACTCATAAACCTGTTCATGAGAGCAAATGCAGAGCTTGGTTTGAAAGCACCAAGTGCTGTGGTGGGTGTTTGGTGGTGTGTGCTGGAGAGCTGCATGCCCACCAGCCTCTGTTGCTCCACTCAAGCTGTGTGGGGCTCTGCCCTGCTAAAATGCTGATGCTGGAGTTACAGGAGTATTTTGAGGAGGTATTTCAGGAGTGTGAATTTAGCATTTTGCTGTGCACTGAGAGTACAGTGCGTAGCTTGTCTTTGTGAGCAGGTCAACAGCAACTTTCATGTTGTTTTTGCAGACTGTTTCCATCCTGGAGCAGAGGCTGACACTCACTGAAGACAAGCTGAAGGAATGTCTTGAGAATCAGCAGAAAATCATTCAGAACAAAATGAGCTGATTTCCTGAGAGAAGACAGGAGCTGAAGGCATTGGGAGGTTTGAGGTTGCTTGTTTCCTGACAGACTGTGTGTGACTTGCTTTAATGATTTGGAGAGCAATTTATTTTTCAATTTGAATGTACAGTGATTGTAAATAAGCTTTGTTACTTTACTAAAATAAAAGTAATATTTTATTCATAAGCATGGATAACAGTTGTCATCTCCTGTGTTTTCCAGAGATGCAGCAGCCAGTGTGTGGTCTGAGTACTAACTAGGAATGTTGCATGTCTCCTGCCTTTGGTGCTGCTGAGGTAGTTTTGACATGTTTAAGCATCTTGGAGTTGCTAAATGTCTGGCACAGGCTGTATTAAGCTGGTTGCTGAGGTGTGTGCTGGCCATAAGTGACAGGCAAAGAGCTCCCAGGATATTTTGGGCAGTGGGAGTTCTCTGTTCTCAGAACATAGAGAGCAGGTGAGGTCCCAGTGCAACCAGGACTGGGAGAAGGGTCTGTCTCACCTGAGTCCCAGGAGACGCCTGCAAACTCTGGCAAGGAGCAGCTCCTGGATGGTACTTGTGCAGATGCAATTAAATCCAGTGGTGGGATTTAACCTGCTCTCTTTAACCTTTAACCACTGTGAAGGTTCACAGTGCAACATGTGGAAACCAATTGCTTGAGGCTGGCAAAGAGTCCCTGGTGGGTCAGGTTCAGGGTGGATTTCAAGCAGCTTTTTCTTTGTCTTCGTGTCTTCGTCTGCTTCTTAAATTAAGGGTAGAGGAGAGGGAGAGAGAAAGCAACCAAATAGCAGAACATTTGCTCCATTGTGGAACTTCCCTTTTCTTGCACTGGACTGCCTTTAATTTTTGGTCATTTTGCAGATGTTTTCACAGTTGGATAGCTCATCACTCACACCTACACTCTCACCCTGCTCTCCTCATCACTCCCCCCGGCTTTTTCAGGGCTTTAGCAGGTGTTCAATATGTAGCTGCACAAGAATTTGTACTTCTGGGAGATCCTGTTCTCCAGCACCTCTTCTGTCAGCACACACTGGAGGTCTCCTTTCTTGCAATAAACTATTACCCACATTCCTGGAGAAATAAGCAGTGGGAACTTGAGCACCTCAGGGTTAATGAAAGCCTCCTCACCACTGTCTGTCTGACCTCTTCAAACAGGGAGGCTGCCTCAAGCCCTACCCTTGGTGGTCCCTTGTGTCAGAACCATCTGTCAGCATTTTATGGCTTCCAAGGCCCTCCTCTCCAGATGTGCTGTGGGCATTCTGGATACTTGCCTGAAGGCTGGCTGCTATCCGTGTTTCACGTGGGGCTTAGCAGATCTTAAAACCCAGCCGTGTGTTTGTTTCTGGTTTGGGTTTTTGTGCACCTGTTTCTATTTCAGGCTGTGTCTGCTGGTACAGTGTCATGATAGTGTTAATACTCCTCATCCCATCTGGATGAAGCAGTTTCATCACCAGGAAGCTTCTGGTCGCCTTCCCTCCTGGTACTTTCTACATCTCTAATAACCCCTTGTTGGCATTGTCACAATATTTCACTCTTTAATTTGTGGGAGTCTGAGAGCTTTCTCATTTCCATGCTTATTGGGTTGATTATAAATCTGAGTTTCTCTCTGCTCTGCCACAGACTGTTTGTTTTCTGTTTCCAAGCTCCAAGTCTGCTAAATCATTATTTTCTCTCAGATTACACTAATGGAATCAATTCAGTGATGTTCTTCCGTGCTCTTGCTATAAGCTTTCAGCGGCTTTCAGCTGAGAGACTGACATCATTTTCATTGAAATGAGCTTATGTAGTAATGTGGATGGGTGGGGAGGAGGGGACTCAAAGGTACGTGCAGCCAATTTGCTGCTATGAGAAGCCTGTTCCTGCTCTGATCTGCTGCTGCTGAGGCAGTTGCAGAAGTGAGTTGTAGGAGCCTAATTGACCAACTTGATCCTCAGTGTTGTGTACTGGTCTTTGGGCTGGGGCGTGACGGGGAGAAAAAAAATGTAAGCTATTGCAGCATTCATCAGTTTTGAAGCTTTAAAAATACTGTTTGCTTCCTTTAAATGTGTAGTTTCTAATGTCGTGGAGACCACAGAAGGAGGTTATATGTAGTGTTTTAGGGAGAATGGCAATGCAAATCACTTGGGCACATTCAATAGAGGTAATGTTTCTTTTCAGGTGTTCTGACTGAATCCATTTGAAAGATTCAATTGTTTCTAAACCAGATGAGACACTCAGGTGCTGAAGCACAAGCTAGTGGGATGTAGGGTGTTGTGGTTTAGCCCCAGCTCAGCCCCACATAGCCACTCACTCAACACCCCTGGTGGGATGGGGGAGACAATCAGAAGGGTAGAAGTGAGAAAACTTGTGGGTTGAGATGAAGACAGTTTAGTAGGTAAAACAGGAAATGCAGCATAAACCAAACAATTCACCCCTTTCCATCTAACAGCCTCTGTATGATTTAAGTGGCAGGGAAGGTAATCTAAAGGGAATTTCTTGCAACAGTACTCTCCAGCTCAATCATTTCCTTAGCTCAAATCTCAGCAACTTGCTCTCTTCATTTCCCCTCTTTACAGCCTCTTACCTGGAGTATGATATCAGGTCTTAAAATGCACCAGCACTTCTAAAGGGTGTCTAATTGTTGAGAGACAGGCAAGGGGTTGGAATGAAAACATTTAATATATAATCCTGCTTAAACATTGAGCAATAACCTCAAAAAACTTGTGAGAAACCCAAATCCTATTGCATGTCTTGTCCCTAGGCTCCATGCTTAACTCTGTCCCCTAAGCACCATGGGTTTTGAGCCCTGAGGACAGAGTAGCCTCTGGAGTGAATTAAATCCACTTTTATTTCTACACTCATGATCTTTTTGCTTGACTTGAACATCTGCAGCAACTGATTTGTGAAGCTGTTAACTCGGGGAGCAGTGGCACAGCCAAGCAAGGAGGAGCACGTTGTTTGTACTTGGGCTGATGTGACTTCTATGCCATGTGAGGATATACCCTACCTTGAAAGCGGCTTGCGGTGAGTGCACAGGGAGGCTGCAAAGAGTTAAGGATTTTGTTTTGGATCTCAGAGGCAGCTTGAAGCCAAGTTCTTAAAAAAGTAGTTTAATTTGGTGCCATTACATTTGCCAGGCCTATGACCTCACTCAACTTTTAGCAACGGTTCTTTGTGCCCAGATTGGCCCCTTGGGAGCCCGGCACTGCTGCAAATGGCTTTTTGGCTGCTATGAGTATGGAATATGTTAAACATAACCGTGATCTGTGAAAAAGTAAGAATCTTCAAGCACTGCCCACTTTCCTTCCTGTCTGGGAGCTGAAATTGGACAGATACCATAGAGGAGCTCATAACTGAGTAGACAAAAACATTGGAGTGCTGTGGTGTTGCCTCGTCCAGCTGGGAAGCGACATAGCCGGGAGCATCCTCTGCCAGCAGAGTCATCACTGGACATGAGTCTGCTAGCTAGCTAGAAAATAAACCCCAGCAATGAGCTAAGTAGCTGGGCTAAAACTAGCCAGCCTCGTGGTACACACCACTTCTTATATAACCTCCTTACAGAGCTGCTCTTGAACAAAATGTTTTCTGAAACCCGAATGAGTAGGAGGGGAGGGAAGCAAATCACTTTGCAAAGGTTTGTCACTTGTGACGTGAGCAGGGCTGTGTTTCTTCCCTTGCTTTTAGAAATGCTTGGTCTCCCAAGTGCTTCTCAAATGGTGTGACCCGATCAGCTGCAGTTTTGGGAAGGGAATGTGATGGGGAAGGAGATTCTCTTTATTGATGCTCATCTGCATGTTTAACCTGGATTTAGCGTGTTTTAGGAAGTTTCATGTGTGTCTCTGGGAAAGCTGAGGATCTGTTTCTAGCTGTGCAACAGAACTGCCATTGCAGGCAAACATCACTGTTCAATCCCCTGTTCTCCTTGTCAGGGGAGATGTGTATAAACTACTTCCTCTATCGAGGTACAGGTTCTGTGAGCACAGGTCTCGTTAGAGATTTGAATGTATTGTTGGGAAGAGCGAGGTGGGCTCCCTTCCTGAGCACAGTTCTCTAGCATCCTTTACATCCTCCTTGTCTCCTTGTAGCACAGCAGCCGGTGCTGCCGGGGGATGTGAGCTGAGCAGCGCCTTTCTCCTACACAGCATGAGTGGTGGCTGTTATCTAGGGCTTCAGTGGAGTTTGAAGTTAACTGGTGTCACTTCTGAGCAGAGTGGGGGTACATCCCTCTTGCATCAGCATGTTGTGAGACATTGCTGTGGGGTGGTTTCTGGTGAGGAATGAACAGTGTGAACAACAGGGGTGTTCTGACAAGGGTAATTCATTGTCTGCTTGCCTGCAGCTGAGACAGGCCAGGTGACCACTGCTTAAGGCCATGAATTTGCCATCTGCAAGGAAGTCTTTCCCCAGTGGCCACCCTTAGATTTCTTTATTCTCGCTCCAGCACAGCACTTCCTCCCTGATAACACAATACAGCTGGAAATGCACCATTTTGTTGTCACAAAACAGTTAGACTGCATCAGCACTGTGACCCAGTGCCAAAAACCTGTCATATCTGTTCTCCTTTGCTGTTCCTGCTCCCTGCAGGCATCTTCCATGCAGCTAATAACTCACTGCTGCCTTCCAGACTCGAGTCAAGCTGAGGATACAGTGGTGCTTGGTGTGGCACAATGATTTTTCTGCAAGTGTCTGGTGAGGAGTGCTACACAAGCGCTTGTAGCACAAGCTTACGCCAAGAGCTTGTGGCTGCATGAAGCGTGGTGGTAGCTGTTCTTTCAGCTGGCAATGGAAAGGGTTAAGTAGCTGCCTGGTTGGAGCTCCTGCATGGCCTTTCATTTCTCTGGGGCAGCTGCTCTTGACAATATGTCTGTCCTCAAGTTTGGACAGCCCTGCTGAAGGCTAGAGCCGAGCTTTGGTGTGTAGGTATCTCAGTTGGAGAAGGAACAACACTGCTCAGCTTATGGGCTCTCCCAGCTTGGGAGTGTGCTGGGCACCGTGACATCCTCCCAGGAGGAGAACCTCCTCACAGCTTGAGATGAGCTGGAGAGGGTATTAGTGCTCTTCCCCTTCTGTGAATGTACTCTGCCCCATGTAGATGCTGTAACAGCAAGAAAGGCTCTGCCTGCCTGCTGCTACACTTGGCCCATGTGGAGCAGCGTACGCCTTGTGCTCCCCAGAGTTAACCACAGTGGTTCTCATACTGTGAAAGCCTAGGAATATCCTTTTTTTCTCCTCTTCTACCTCCAGTTGCTCAGCTTCTCCAAAAGGCTGTGGTTGCTTCAGAGGTTGTTGTTCCTTTTGACCTGGGGGCAGTTGATGTTTCTATGTCAGTGTCTTCTGATGCAGGCTTGCGTCTGGAGAAACTTCTCATTGCATGTTGGGTTTGATAGACAAGAGCTTTCTCCAGGAGCTAGGGATGAAGATTTTGGCTTTTGGCAATTGTCTCTTGTGAGCATCAGTCAATATAATCAAGATAGAGGTAGCTGTGCTATTGCAGAAGCTGCCCAGTGCTCTATTTCCTGTACTGAACATGTGTGACATGTCTCTGCTGAGACCCGGTGCATACGAGCCGGTGTGCTTGACAGTTTCATCTGACCTCATAGCAGATCCTTGAGGAGAGTCTGGAAGTGGGAGGGTTGGCTTTGGTTTTGCAGCTTTGCCTCTGCAGTTTTTCATCCCATATTGTGTCCGTCTGTGCTGCTGATTGAGTTTAAGAAACCCTTCCCTAAAGCAGCTTCAAACTCAGTCAGTGCCTCAAGGTCAAGAGCATGTCTGGGTTCTGCTTTTGGGGTCATAGGGAAAAAGGGCACTTAATGTGGAGAAGCTTTGCAAAGCAACGCTCTAAAAAGCTCCTCTCCCACTTGCTGTTTCTTCATTTCTGCTATGGGATTGCAGGTGAAGTCCCCGTTCATAGGATTATCTTTCTTACATGGAAGTGGAGAGAGGCAAAGGGCTGGAGTGGAGTGTTCAGCTAGGGGATGATCTACTGCAGGCTTTGGGTCCCAGAGTGCACGTGAGAACCGGTGGGACCCAACTGCTGCCAGTGCTGATGGTACCCAGGAAAAGTGCTCTTAGAGCCTCCTGCTCACTGGGCATCTCATCTGTCATACCCTGCAGCAGCAGTGGCACAGCTGGAAGGCAGCTGGCTAAAACAATACTGTTTTAGCTAGCTGGGCTAAGGACAGGGGTGATGTAATTGAACAAGAGCTCTTGAGATGATGCCTCAGCAGCAGAGAGTAAAATCCCACATGCACGATGGAGAGGAGTGATTTGGGAGAGGTGCAGCTGCCTTGCAAAGGGAGCTGTTCTCTTGTGCAAGGGCTTGGTTTTCAGTGTGATGATGTGACAAAATACTACAGGTGCTTCCACAGCTTCAGGAGTGAGAAAGGCAGACTTCAAGCATGCAGGTTTGTGGAGCAGGACCCCTCAAGGTGACCTGTTTGAACACGGCTGTACCTACGTGCTGTTAAGTTGATAACAAATACCTTTAATGCCACTTGATCTTCTGCTGGAAGATCAATGCATGCCTGCTGGGTTATTTTTTTTTTGCTGCTCCTCTTTGTTTCCTAAGGGAGAGATTGCTTGACCTGTGTATTTGTGTGATGTGCTGCTTTCCTTTGCTCTATTATTTATGAAATCAATAGATCTTAAAAAGGAACATTCACTGCAAAACGTCTGGAGCAAGGTATGCTGGAGGAGAATGCAAAACACTGCCTGCTCACATGGCCTTCCCCATCAGCCAAGTGTCTTTGCTGGAGAGGGGAAGAGGAGCTCGCCTCAGGACAAAGGGGTGGTGTCCATGAAAATGTCCTGACAATGAGCAGGTGTTGGGGGCAAAAGCAGGAATTCTTGCCTGTGTACCTGCCGGTCACACAGGGAAGCAGGGGCAGGGATATGGGTGGGCCATGGGATCGGTCCTCTGCATTTGGCAGCCCAGGTGGGGAGAGGGGAGGTGTGACCCAGGCTATGTGAAAATTCTTTAGATACCTTTAGCTGAGGCAGTGCTGGTGTTGATCAGGCTGGGTTTGCTCTGGGGGCTGCAGCAGTTCATGGGGCTGCTTTATCACAGTTTTAGAGATCTGCTGCTCCTACACAAGATGGCACAAAGATCTCCCTTGTCCACGTCAAGGCTGTCCACATTTACTCACTAATACACCTACAAAAGAACAGCATTTTGCCTAGCAAGGTGCCATGTATTCCTTTGCTCCTAGGGTCCCCCCACCCCAAGCTGACCTGATGCCCTCCGAGCTGTGGCCTTGCCAGCCTCCCTGTGCAGACAGGGAAATCAAATTCTGAGTCAGAGGGCAGCAGCAAGCACTCCCAGCCATGTTTTGTACAGAATGCCACTAATGGGCAGTGCGTGGTCCCAGTTTTGCCTTCTTCCTCCACACCTGTGTGAGCTGGGGAAGTGACCTCAGCCTTCAGCCTGGCTCAGGTACAGTCACAAGCTGATGTGCACAAAGAGCCAGCTATTGCCCATGCTCTGCTGGCTCCAGGCATTAGTACCCCAGCACTGAAATAGCCTTCTTAGAGGAACCAAGGCCACCAGAAGAAGCAGCTTCTTAGCCAGCCGATGTAGCACTTGCCCTCAGTATCAGCTTGGGATGTGGGCAGAGGCGTCTTCTTCAAGCAGTGGAGCTGAGCAGGAGGAAGTTCTTACTCACCCCTTCACTGCTTGTGTGTCTTTCCTGTTGCAGATGAGTGTCTGCTCCCTTCGAGTCAAGGCGCAGCTGCTAGTCTGGGTCTGGCGGGTTGGAACGCAGCTGCCTGCAGATTCAGTCCTTGGAGGGTGCCCCAGAGCTGGAGCAGGGACTGGGGGACTGCAGAGGTGGCCTTGGGAGGGCAGAGCTGTGGAAGAACCAGGCAAGGTGAGTTTGGGTTAAACTGCTCCTTTCTGCTACCAGGCGATAAATGAGGTAACCTGAGATAAGGGGCAATAAGCCACTCTGTTCGTGTGTGGGGAGGGAGCAATGGTGGGATGGGCAGCACAGCCCATGAGGCAGGGCACAGAGGCTGCTCTGCACACATGGGTCCAGTTCCCCAAGGACAGGGAGCTCTCCGTTGCTACCATACCTGCTTGTGAGCTCAGAAGCAAGCACCCAGGTGAAGCCATGGCCATTTGCTGCTCCCTTCTGCAGGATCTCTCTGCGATAGCATCTCTGGACAGAGTAGGACCTGTACCAACAGCCCCTCTGGTACCTTCCCCAGCAGTGATTCCTGCTTGGGAGTTACCTCCATCACCTCTCTCATGCTGTAAAAGGCAGTAGGTTGCAGGGAAGCTCAATGTTGTCTAACTCAGCAATGGGTTTGCTGTTCCCAGGCTGTGGGTGAGGGCATGCCCACAGCCTGCAGCATGCCCACAGTGATTTTGTCACCTCTGGCAATCTGCTTTGCCTGTGCTGAGCCAGCTTTGCTTTATGCTTACAGCGTGACATTATAACATAGTGAAACTTGCTGCAGTGAGATCTAGAGCTTGGCATTGGTGCCGAGTTGTCCCCTGCACTGGGAATCAGTTCCTTGCTTTGCTTCAAGAAACCAGATTGACAAAGTCTCCATCTCTGCTCCCTTTCCCTTTTCCCACCCCTCTGATAGCTATGGCCCTGTTCATTTCCCTGCACTCCCTGGCCTGCAGCTTGGCAGGCATTTCAGAGGTTACATTCTTTGCTGCAATTGCCCCCCTCTCCTTACTGGGTGCTGCCTTTGCTGCCAGCTCCCGGTGGAGAAACAGAGGTGACAGAGAGCAGAGAGGATTATATTTAAAAACAATGAAAATTGATGTGGTGATTGGGGGCTGTTTTCTTTCCCTCTCCCCCACCTATTGAAGTTGGGAGGCAGCTTTGAAACTGCATGTGGTCACCTTGCCAGGACTGCGCTGGGCTCCACTGTGGCCCTGGAGGAGAGGGGAAAGCCAAGGGAAAGTTGATGTTCCAACTTCCCTCATCATTGCTTTATGTCCATGTTACCTGGGTTTTCCAGCCTGGCCTCGGTAGTTAGGAAAGTACCTTTTTTACTCTCTTGCTTTAAATGAAAGCCTCTTTGCCCCATTCTGTAGGTACATGCTGCCCTGGCCCGAGTGCATTGACTTGCCTGTCTTTCAGAGGTAAATACCTTGCTCATTTACAGTGATGGGAAAAGAGCAGCAGAAAGCTGACTGAAGGTCAGCCGAAGTCATCTTTCCTTAATCCACCCCAGCATTTCACAGGCTTGCTCTGAGTGCTGCAGGGTCGGCTGCCCTCATCCTGCAGCAAGCTGCTCTGCCCCATCGTGCTGTCCCAGGCCTTGGGAGAGGTGTGCACCCCAACATTGCTGCTGCTGAAGTTGTACCGAGAGAAGGTCTCTGGAGGTGAAGAGGTGCCCAAATGCCCATCAGTAGATCCCTGGCAGACACTGCAGAAGCTTCTCCCTGTCTTGAAGACTGATGTGAAATGGATCCTGTGGCGTATGAGGTGTCTGGAGAGTTTGACAGCTGACTGACAAAGGGACTGTGACTGTGGTGTCACCAGCAGAGCCAGGGTGCTTGTCTGTTTTCAGTGGAGTGAGAGGCAAGGCAGTGCAAGCACAGCGCCCGGGGTAGGTGCATACTGGGGCATAGCAGGAACCTCTTTAAAAGCATCAACGTGGGTTTTAGCCCAATATTTATTTCATGTCCCCTCCTCAAGCGAAGGTGTGATTTACCCATGGGGTCAACTATTAGACTCAGTCCCTCTCTTTTCCTTCACTCATTGTTGGCCTCCCTTTCCTCTTGCCAGCCCAGACCGTCCAACAGCAAGGAGTGGATGGAGCTCAGGTGTCAGCTTGAGATCTCCATCACTGCTGAAGGATCCCTGACAGGCAGGAAACAGTGAGACAGCCCATGGCAAGGCACTTGTTGACCAATAGACTTCCATCATCAAGGTTTCCCAGGTGGCTACTAACAGAAAGCTTCAGGCCAGAGAGATGAGAGGCCCTTCCTTCCCTAGGGGATACATGCATTGAGCAGCACAGAAATGTCTCACATTCCCTGGATGGTTTGTGACGGGATGGAAGGAGACAAGAATCCAGGGCATGGGTAGGAGAGCCTGTTTGTCCCTGCTGTGTGCCAGCTGTGGTAATGGGTTACACTTGCTATGAAGCTCAGCCTCACCTTTGTGCTAAGGGCTGTACTAATCTGGAAGTTGACAGGTATCCAGAGGTAACCATCTGCCCTGGGAGATGAATAGATCTGCCCAGCAAGGCAGGGGCAATGGCAGTGGGTGACCCTGCAACAAGGGCTGATCCTTGGGGAGCAGCAGGTCCATTGTCCCCAAGGTGAAGAGGGTGTGTGGCTTGCTTACTGTGTGCTTTCTACTGCACTGCTCACTGCAAGTGGCTTCCCCCAGCCTCTGCCCCCAGAGAGTAGGATTGGCAGGGAACCAGCTTTATTCCTGCTCTGTGGCAGACTTCCCTCTCTGCTGTGGCTACCCATAACCTGCCTCCATCCTCCTGTAACCCTGCACAGGGCACTGAGATTTTCTGCTGGACAGGGAGATGCTGGATGCAGGCTCCCCAGGAATCTGCTTACCCCAAGGTGTGAACCCCCCCTGGGGCTTTTGGCGACCTGTAGGTTTTGGATGATGGAGAGCTGTGGCCTGTGTAGGACACTCCTCGTCTGAGGAACCCTTTGCCTTTTTCTCACCTTTTTCCCACTAAAAAATCTTTGTTTTCATTCTGTAAGAAATTAAGCATGATTTAACTGTTCAGTGAAGGTCTTTTCCCTCTTCTTGTTCTTACTCACTTTCAACCTGCATGGAAATAGTTCCTAAAAAGGTTTGCATCAATTTATCTGAAGTCGATTCCTTGGCAATCTGAGCAAGGCTGCTATAATCCGTCCACATCTACCTGCACCATTTTAACAAATAACTCCAGTGAAATCCCTGAGATTAGTTAAAACTAGCCCCTGCCTCTAAATGTAAGGGAGTTTGCAATGGATTTAACCCTTTGCCTTCCCTTCCCCGCTGCACAGAGCAAGCAGTGAAGTCCCAGCTGGTCACCCGGGGTTTACCCTCACTGGAGGGGAGATCTGGTTCCTACAAGGACATTGTGCAGTGCTGGGGTTGGAGGCAGATGTGCTGGGGTTGGAGGCAGATGTCCTGGGAGGAACTTTTCAAGGTTATCTGCTCTGATAACATGTCCACGTGTGCAGAAAGACAGCAGTGAAATCGCTTTTGACTGAATGCAGCGTATCTGCAACCATTTACAGGACTGTTGTGCTTAGGGACTTTAATGCCTCTTTTCCTCAATCCATAACACTGATTTTCCTTATTTCTGAGCCTTTTCTTTCCTTGAATTTGCATCCTGGCTGGACATGAAGCTGCTTTATTGTGGTGTTGCAGGATAAGCTGCACCTTGTTCTTGGAGCTGAAGGTGTTCAAATGAGTCCTGTTGCATCTAAGCAACACATGGGCCGCTGGTGGAACTGTGCAAAGTGTGGGAGATGGTGTTTCCAGGCGGCTTTGTATGGGGTCATATTTAATTCTGTGCTCCTTGTTCTCATGCTGTGCAGGGATGGAGTCCATCAGGTGGCTGCTGTGACTGAGTGACAGCGCACACTTGGAAACCTCTCATCACCCTCTAGTGTGACAACCAGGTAAAGCCGCAGAAACGATGTCAGGAACACTGAGGAACACAATAGATGTGAGACCTCAGGAAACGTGCTCACAGCCCACCAAACAGCTGCCTGCTCAGCAGGGTCTGAGGGGCCAGCTCTGGTTTCTGTTTGCTCCCACTTACCTGCAGCCTCTGTTAGGAAGCCTGGCCCGGCTGAGCTGTGTTACCAGAGCTGTGTGTGCTGTGTTTCTCATCACACCCTGGCATCTGTGGGCTTCTGCAGGCCCCGCGGCTGAGGTCCTCCCTGGAACATGAAACCTGGTTGACAGGTTCAGAGTGGTCAGTGTGTAGAGGAAGGGGACCAGTTCCAGTGACAGGTGGGAGCTCTCTTTCCAGATCCTTTCACTAGCATCAGGGCCATCATTGTTTCACCTGCAGACACAAAGGGTAAATCTCTCTTCCTGCACTTTCCTGTGCTGATAGATCGTGATTTCTTATCCTTTCTAGGTGGGTTTTGTCTGCTAGAGTTCTCCCATGAAGGAAGAGGCTGTTCATGGGCTGGGTACAGAGAGGCTTTTGCGAAGCCCCCTTGCAAAAGGCTTTCAGGGCCAGTCCTGTGAGCTAGACCTGACAAAGCAGGGCTGGAGGGAAACCACGCACTGCTTTAGTGTGCTGGTATTGTTCTGGGGCATAATATTCAACATGCAGCTCTGGGTCTCGCCCGTGAGTCAACAGGATAGTGCCTGAAACAGTCTTTTTCTCCAGCCGAGAATCCTTCACAGAGCCCCACCACATCCCTGCTGGTAGGTTTCTCAGTGCTCCTGTGTGATGAAAACCATCACATAGATGGCGTATCATGTAATCGCAGCATTGTGCAAGCAGCCTTGAGATCCTTGCTGGAGCCCTCCGGGACAGGAGAGGTCCTGCTCGTTTGAGCATCCCTCATGGTCAGGGATCCTGACTCACTGGAAGGTGGAGTGACTTGCTTAAGACTGAGTAACTTGTCCACACATGGTCATGCTGCAATCCCCAGCTTGGACATGGAGAAGCAAGGTTGGTTTAAGCTGGCTGGGATGCTGCTGGCAGTGGAAGCACAGCACGGCTGGGCCATCCTGCTGTTTTGCCACTGTCTCAGCTGATGTTTGCAGCCTGCAGTGTCTGAGCCAGCAAGAGGCTGATCCAAGATCAGCACCTGTGTCCGTGTTTCTTTTGGCCAGGCCATCCCATAGGACACTTCTGGTTTTACCTACTGGAAGGTGCCCCAGTGTTTGGGCACTGGATAGAGACACGGCACTGTGGGGGAGAGTTTGGTTTGGCTCTGGACTCCCTGTCCTGAGCTGTAGCTGGCAAGCTGTGCCCTGAAAACATAGGCCTTTTTCTCCCATAGATAGGAATAATATTTCTCTTAACAAGGTGGTGTGAAAGTCAATGCCAAGTGAGCAAAGATCCTGCCGAAAGACCTGCAGGTGTTGGAAAGCTACAGGAAGTCCACACTGTGGTGATGTTCTCCTTTCTGCTGATACAGTCCAGGAGGCAGAAATGGTCAAAACAGATGTTGCTGAGGGTGAGCCAGTCTCTTTGGAGACTGCAGAACAGCATCTGAAAGAAGATCCTCACAGTTGCCTGCATCTCTCACCAGTGTCTGTGCTTGGCTGAGGACACTGCTCGTGCCCATGTTGAAATGTATTTGGTTGGATCCCAGCCCAGGCATGGAGCTGTGGCTCAGTGACTTGGCTTGACTGGTGGAAAAGAAATAGCATCTTCCGTTGCCCAACAAGACCTGCCATGTGGTATGTTCCTGATAATGGGCAGTGGGAAACCACCTCTCAAACCTGACCCATGGAGCTTGTGCTGATGAGATAATTGTGTGCTGATGGGATCTGCCCTGGTTGGCCACGTTACACCTGTGTTACACAAAGCGGGTTGCTCAGGCGGTGTCACTTCCTTCTTTAATACATTGGGGTGACACCCACACTTTCACCATTCTCAGGGTGGCTCAGGACATGAGGAGAGGCCAGTGCAATAGGCAGGACAAGGAGCCAGGAGGTGAGGCTCCCACTGCTTGCGCTGCTGTGGAGCAGAAGCATTTCAGAGATGCTGCTAGTGGGGAGTCCGCAAAACTTGGACGTGCTCAGCGCCTTCCCTGATGTGAGCTTGACCTGCAAGAGGCCACCCAGCAGCTCAGCTCCCCCTGAGCCCTGTCACTGTGTGGGGCTGTGCAGCTGGGGGGAAGCCCTGTAATTGGCATTTCTGCTCTCTAGCCATGGGGAGCAATTCATAGAATCCCAGACTGGTTTGGGTTGGAAAGGGCCTTAAAGCTCACTCAGTCCCAACCCCTGCCACGGGCAGGGACACCTTCCACTGGAGCAGCTTGCTCCAAGCCCCTGTGTCCAACCTGGCCTTGAA
>JBCJKH010060038.1:33096-45307 GCA_039877255.1 Loriculus beryllinus | reverse complement strand
GGAGTAGGGAGCACAACAGATGCCCCAACATAAGTCCCACTCCCCAGCTCAGTCTCTGTGCACCATTTGTACTCAAGACAGATTCCTGCAGCCTCCAGGCTGGCTGCCCAAACAGCCAACTCTGTGGGTCAGCCACATATATCATTCCCCCAGTTTTGCCAGCAGCGCCACCCAGAAAGAGAAGTAAATGTTACAGAAGGTGGTACAAGGGCAATGCCTTCTACTCACTGCTGCCCATAGGCTGCAGACCGCAGGCAAGCACATATCTGGGGAGCTTTTTTTGCACGTAGCTGGCCCACACTGGTGCCAGAGCTTTCCCCAGGTACGCTGGAATGAAAGATCAGATGCTGTGGAGAGAAGGGAAAAGAGAAAGAAACACATCATTACCTGCAGGAATGAAGAAATACACCTAGAAAGACTCTGGATAGTCCATATTTAAGATTCAGTGGAATACAAGTCTGTATAAAACTCTAAATAAAAGAAGCCCATTGACCTATTTAATGGGACGAGTCATTAAAGCCATGAGAGCTAAGGAAAAAGCAGCCTAATGAGGAATTAAAAAATATAAAATAATAATAATTAAAAAAACCCCACAAGCCTCTCCATGCCCACTAGCCCAGGGCTAGTTTAATTAAAGTCAACGTAGAAATCTGCAAGAATAAAAAAATAAACAGTTAAATGTGTTATTTTTATCCCCGTATTCCTGGCTTCTCGTTCTCTGTGATCGGTTTAATTGTCAAATAAACCAACAGCCTCTTGTTTGCTTTCTGTTCTCTGCCTAATTTGGATAAATATAAACTTTGCTAGGCAAACACAGAAAATAAGTTGTTACCCTGAACATGAAGCTCTGATGAACATTGTTTTGTGATTCTGATAATTACGAATATTTATAGTATGTGGTTTAGGAGGGCAGCACTAATTGGACAACAGTTTCTGGATTTTTTTCTCAAAGCACTTAAATGATAAATCATTCACCAAAGACAGATAATATAAATACAGTGATAGATTAGCTTTCCCTCTCTCTTCCTTTTTTTTGATTTACAAAACAGCTCCAATGAGTGTCTGTGGCCAGAATGCCAGTATTACTATGGAGTTAGAACATTGTTATGTCTGTTTACAATGATTTGGGAGACTAGAGGGGAAAAGTTTGAATCAACAAATATTTTCTGCACTCCTACTGGTAACTCCAAGGTCCGTTTTCATGGTAAGCTTTTTCCCCCCTCCTTGTCTGTTACAAGTTATGATGTGTGGATGAAGGCTTTTTCCCATGCAGTAATGACTGTACACTGAGATTTCAAGGGGCTGTTCATGACAATCCCATTTTCTGTGTAATTTCATGGTTGTCTTCTTGAATGAAGATATTGGCTGCTCTGAAGCAGGAGGTCAGATGCTCCTGCTCCCTTTCAGTATTGTTCCGGAGTATGTTTCCTTTCAGCTGATGAAAAGTAATTCATCATTTACACCCTTGAATTCTGCCAGTGTTTTTTTGAACAAGTTTTCTTTCCCCATGGTACCTTGGGCCCATGAAAGAGATAAATAGGTTCAATACAACACCAGGCCCCGGATCCTGGGAGCAGGTTCGGCCTTCGAGGCCCTAAGCTGCCCCTTTCTCATGATGGAGTTTGTCACCTTTCTACCTCTGGAAGTCAAATCCTGTCGACTCAGCCATCTCTCAGCCTCTCTGAAGTGGCTTTGGCACCCACTGGGGCATGTGAGCTTAAAATTGATTTTTTTTTATTTATTTTTTTTTTAAGATCTGTCAAGTTCCCTTAAGGGAGCAGGCAGACAGCCGGCCGGCCCCGCAGCCCCTCACAAAGCACTCAATGTCTAACAGGCACCCGAGGAACTTCCTTCACAGGAGCAAGGGGCCCCCAACTCCCAACGCCTCAGGAGGGCAGCGTTGCTGAGAAACTAGCCCTCCATGGGAGAAACCTTCCTGACAGCCTGCCTTCTTTTGCAACCCTTGTAGCCTGCTTTTTCCTCCAGTGATGCTCCCTGGCCTGGGGCATGGCACCTCATGGCAGCTGCTCACCTCCATTTGGGACAAGGGAACAGCGTCTGCCGCATGCCCCAAAATGATTTGTTGCAATGCCCTGGAAACCCACAAAAATCAGTGGACAGGTAGTCACAGGCAGGGAAAGTCACTACGCAAAGAGAATAAATGGAAGATTTTTCAGGTGTTGGTATAAAAAAAGAAAAGGGGGAAAAGAATATATTTTAGATAAATATTCCTTTCTTTAAATAGCTGCTGACATGCACAGCTGCAGCAAAAGGTATCTTAAAGCAGGACTGGTAACTGGAGTAAATGAAACCCCCTTTGCAGAGTGAAGTTTCAACTCCTGAAAATCTGGTTCCCACAGCCTGCCTCGGCACTGCACAAAGGCCAGCAGAGACTGCAACCTCCCCACCCCGGTACTTTCATGCAGCCTCACAGGCATCTCTGTGAGCATTTCAGAGCCCAACCAGGTAAATAAAATCAATTCTGAAGGAGAGAGCTGTCAGCAGATTAGATCACTAGAAGCGAAGAAAAGCTTGTTACAGAAACACCCCTGAAACTGCCTCAGTCTAAAGCAGTAATTTCAGTGCAATTCTGAGTTATTCCAAGGCATGCATTTAAGCTTTCTCAGACACAAAGAAGGTTAGTAATATAAGCCCTTATTTATTTTTTTTTGGTAACTCTCTCTTGTTTGCAGTAATCTTTTAGAAGAGCAAATAATTATTCCACTTGATAAATTTTGTGGACCTTTTGCTCAGCAGATAATGCCGTTGGTGTCTAAAATATGGAATATTCCCTGGGCTGACTTTTTTAAAATACCGTAAGGCTCTCTCCTCTCTTTGCTGCAAGTGCTTGTTTTTAACAAAAATATCTTGTACATCAACATTATCAATACACATTTGCAGTGAGCAAAAGGATTGGTTAATTTGCTACTGTAGTGACAGCAGGGGGAGCAAAAAATCACTGCATCATGGGGGAATTCACAATAATACTGGCTATTGAAAAAACACTTCTTAAAAGGAATAGACAGTCTGAAGAAAACAATGCTTGTATGCATTTCTTATTGCCAATCAAGCTAAAGCTGTAGGTTAGCCCAAACTTTGCTATGCAAACCATTAACAGAAGCAAACAGCAGCTAGGAGAAACTACAGGTTTGAAAGAAAAGTAGTAAAACTGCTGAGCTTTTTTTGACTACTAAGGGGACAGCTGGAACCCCCGCTGGAAGCAAAAAGTGACAATGAAGAATCACAGCTTGTCATAAGTAGATCTTTATTTTAGCTCCATGTTGTCCTGCAGCCCACCCCGAGCCAGAAAGGCACGGTTGGAGCCAGACCTCTTTGTGCCTCATCCCTGACAACTTCAGCTAGAAAGGGGAGTGGTAGTGGCACAGCCCTGGCCCAAATACGGTCCCAGAAACAAATAAAAGACTAAACCACCTAGGAGATTAACTAAGTTACTTGAAATGTAACTACACTGCTGCACGCCCCCTTCTGCTCACACCTTCTCTTTGGAGTTATGGGCCATGTGAGTTTTGTGGCTCTTAGCCATAATGAATGCTATCAGTAGGCCTGGTTTTCTTTAAAATTTGACTGACTCTCTGAAACTGGACTGATTATTTGCATTCCAGATTGTAAATCGAATCACACTGAATGATTATGAAATTAATACTGTGATATCAGTCATATTTATCTGTTCTTCAGGTAAGGATGCGCATGTTGCAATATAAAGCAAAATACTCCTCCTATGTTCAACATCTCTCCATCTGCTTGCATATCCATCCATCCATCCATCCATCCATCCACCACCTCTGTGCATTCACATGCAAAAATACAACGTGCTAAAAAAGTCTGCTACATCTTTGTTGACACTATAATTATTTGTGGATCCATTTTTTCCTTTCGATTTTCCATATCTTCACAGGATATTACTATCATCTCAAATATTTTTCTGCAGTTAGTGTTCAGTATTTCCTTTTTGCTTTTCTAATTAGCCTTTAAGTTTGCTTCTGCTTATATAGCTTTTCAACCACTCCACCTTAACAGATTTTGTTGGGATTTTTTTTTTTTTAAACACCTTGTGCTTATTGCTTGTCATACTCTTTACTATATAACCCTACTTAGCCACATTGGGCATTGTTACTTTTATCCTTCTTTAGACTTAAACCAGGATGAATTTCAAATGTCCTCCAACTGTTTCTGAAATATATTCCAATTTTCTTCAGTAGATTTACCATACATTATAATAAAATCCTGATAAAAATTCTTTAGCACACTTTGCATTCCCTCAAAGTCAGCCTGCTTGCATTGCATTGCATTGCATAAGGCTTGCATTGCTTTTTACTCTTCAACAAATATTTTAAATCAAATGATGTCAAGATCACTGGATCTTTCATACCTCTTAAGTTCAACACCCTTTATTACCCTTGGCACAAATGCCTGAATTAATTCAAATAGTTTCTGAAAGACAATTCAATAAAATGCACGAGAAACTAGAGGCAGTCCTACTTTACCTTTAGAGACATGAGTATTCCCCTCCCTAGTTTTACTTTATTGCAGTCAATAACAGAGTAATTAAAAGTCATATTTATCAAAGTTCTGGCACTCTTGAAGGCCTATCTCATCTGTAAGCAAAGACCTAAGAGTTCAAAAAATCATTCAGAAAACCACCTACTACCTTTACTGTGCTTAACTTTTTATCAGAATTGATGTTGCTATGTCAGCCAAAATACTTAGCAGCATTTCCCCCAGAAAACACTCATCTCCCAGGACTACTGATAGGGCTCCTCCTCCTTTTACCCTTTCTCTCCACAAACCCCAGACTAGTATCTCAAAACCTCAATTTCTTGCCTCAACCATATCTGTGTTATTCCAATAATATCATGCTTATATCCTTGATACCCATAGTTATCATTGATAAGTCTTTGATGTAATAAATCCTTGATACAGTATCATACTTACCCTTGCTATAAGATATAATCAAAAATGAAAGCAGAAACTTAAGATACAGAGTAAAATATATTACTTGCCAATTTTCCACAGTAACTTTTCATCATTACTCCAAAATTACTTTTTAATGCAAAGAGTAGTTCCAATCACATAGAGGCCCACATGATTCAGATACTATCATAATCACAATTAGATTACATTACTGCAATCAGGAATGGAGATCATTAAGAGAAAGAATATAAATTGCTTTAGTTTTACAAGTACTGAGCTAGCAAAATTATAATTAATCTCCATTTATAATCTTTTCTTTCATAGAACTGCAAAGCTTGCTACTTTTTTTAGGCCATCAATACAAATTAGAACTAAGTAATAAAGCCCTAACTACTAGTACTGTGCAGTTCTCAGTCATAGAAACTTTCACATTACATACAGAAGGCTTTTCATACAAACAGGGCCCTCAGCATAGACGGTTTTTTTCAGTGCAATAAGTCCAGCCATTTCTACAGTGAGTTTGCTGTTTATAACACAAAATGCAATCAAAACTGTCTATCCTTCTTCCGAACAATGGATATGAAGTCTGCTTCTAAAATTGGATGGTACACTCTCTGAGAGATGAGACAATAATGACTTAGCAGCAGAAGCAAAAGATGCACAAATACTAGATATCACACGTTTTCAGAGTTTCTACTAAAAACCAAATACGCAGTGCTGTCAGGAGTTGTGATGGCAGGCAAGGCCTTATCTAACTCCAGTACGTACTGCCACACTGACTATACACAGCTCTGATAGAATTTTTAATGTTGTCATGTATGCTTTTTCTTCATTTTCGTTCTCTATTTTACGAAACAATAAAATCAGTGGCAGTCTTGCCCGCATACAAAATATTTTTCTAAACCCAAACCATAGCATTCCTAATCAATGAGGAAAAAAAAAAAAAATATATATATATATATATATATAGATGTATATTTAGCAGAAAAAAAGGAGAAAGGGGGGACAAACGCGGCTCCCTTTTAAATGCGTAAGTAACTTTATCTCTTGGTTATACAGGAAAGAAAGAGCAAAGCAATCAAACAGATGGTAATTGTTGAGATCTGCTGCCTCAAGAGAATAAATGACCACCCCTGCACAAAATCTGCCTAGTGCTGGCTATGTGGCAAAGGAACAAGTTTTAAATCCAAGTGAAACAAATCTCAAAAACCCCTATGGATTCCCTTAGTGAAGTTCTCCCTGTTTTCTGGAGTTAAGTTCTTGGGCAGTAACTGCAAGAGAAATCCCCAAAAATGAAAAGGTCCAGCACAACTTCCTTGCGACAGGGACATTTCTACAATTGGAAATATGGGAAGTAGCTTGTAATCCCGTTGACCTGGCAACACACATGCTTCCTTCATCTACTCCAAATAAACACGTGTCCTGTCCCATCCTGCCCGGTGGGAGAGACCATTCTCTGAGCGGTTCGAGGGAGAAACTACAGGCCCTCAAGAGGTTAACAAACGAAGCAATTATTAATTTTATTGTAAACTTCCCTAAAACTACAGCAGGAAATGGCAGGTTCTTATTCTTATATAATATACGAAGTAGAAGGAGAAAGAAAAGAAGGAAAGAAAACAGAAACAGGCTCACCGCCCCGTAGATCCAGCAACGTCTTCCCAGCAAGTAGAATCCTTCCAGTTGAAGTCCTCGGAGTCATTGTGGCCCTTGCAGTCAGTGAGTCTGGGGGGATGTAGGTTAGCGGGGTGCGCACCCACAGCTGCAGAACAATTGCCTTTCTATAGGCCAGGCTCTCTTGGAACCCTCCCACAGGTCAGACTCACTCGTAGGGGATCCGGTGAGACCTAGACGTTTTTCATGTTGTGCCCCGACAGACGCCGGAACGTCTATCGCTCTGTCTCAGGGCAGTTTGTTGCCAGGGCAGTTGATCTTCATGGCCTGAGGGCAGAAGACACAAGGAAGCATCCCCCACCTTGATGGAGCAGGACTCCTGCTCTGCCTCTTGGCCGCTTGTCCCAGCGAAAACGACCTGTCAGTTCTTCCTTTTGAGTTGTTTCGAGACAAACACAAAAAGGGCCTCTTAACCATCAGGACATAGCATCTAGGATGACTTGAGAAGCCATGCAGAAAACCAGCAATTGAAATCCAGTATCGCAGGGAATAGGACCAATCGAGGGTTGCCTGCTTCCGTGGAATGGCCAGTATGAAATAAAGCCAAATGAATGATGGCTTTGGATCTGCATGTTTTATGGACTTCTCTAAGATCAGAAATCTAGAAACAGCTAGAAAATTCCCAGGGACAAAAAAGAAAAAAAAAAAGAAAAAAAAAGGCACCATCATGTTCTGTTTACATTAAACCATGATCAGATACAACTCTCAACTGTTATCTCACCCAGTCCTTATCCAAACCACCAGTGAAACAATTAAATACTGTCAGCCTGAAAACTAAGACTACATAAACTGACACTGGACAATTTTTGTATTACTTTAAACACTTGTCCTCATAACAGCAGTTTATTCAAATCTAATCTGAATACACTAGCACTTTAACTCTGTACATCCTACACTCAGAACCAAATGCTTTATTACATATAATACATCCGCTCCACTGCTTCCTTAAACAACAGAGCATTTACTTTGTTTGAAGTGGTTTTACTCTAAACCCTTTAGCTTCGGGAGTCTGCTCTACATGCTCTTACTCAGTATCACCAATAATTGTTGAATATAGCCTCTCAATATGCACCAACTATAATATAGAAATACAGTCAATTTTCTGCTTTCCCTGCCATTTTTTTTTTCAACTCTTCATGACAGTAAGCAATATACATACTGTCTCGTTTATGTAATGATTTTCTACAGCGCAAGTAGGTATGAGCCATTCTGTGTGAGAAATGGCTGGCACACAATATACTCCCGGGACCAGTGTGACTTTAACCCCTTGGCAGCAGAAGGAGGTGCTTGATGCCTGTGGCTACAGCTGACTGTGATTAGGTCATTAGCTTCTCACAGCTAACTTGTTTTCTCCCCACATAGGAGCACTGAACTTTAACGGTGCTATCAGGCTTAAGTATGTGTGAACAATGGAAGTTTTGGATGACAATCTTGGATGTAGGCCTTTAAAATGTTTGTACACTCTATTTCAGATATGCAAATGCACGTTTGGATATGGCTTTTGATCAAGTTTTCATGAACATCCACATTCCTATGCTAAAAAACTTGAGAAATCAGTCATCTACCAGACCCAAATGGAATTTGATTTCAGTTTCCCATATGCCTGAAATTGTCTTTATCATCTCTGTCTATGCACTATTTATATTAAAACATTTTTCTTAGGTCCTGTAACCAGTTAAGTTTGGGTCAACATTAAAACCATTCCACTTTGAAAAGATCCAAAAGAATGCAAGAGAAATCTAAGGAGAAAACTATCAGCATTTGATAGCATCTAGGAACCAGGAACTTTTGATAAACATTAAAAACGTAATTCACATGTTTATGTTAAAAGGGATGAAGGGGTTACATGTTAGGGGTTCTTTTGCCTTTGGTTTGTGGGTGTTGTTTTTTTTTTTAAACCTGCCAGCAACAGAACACGATCTTAGTGATATGTCAAAGATGAAGTTGAAACACCAGAATGCCCATGGCAAATTCAAGAACAAAGACTCACTCATACAGAATAAGAATGAGCAGTTATTTATAGCATAGTATTAAGGTGTCTTTGAAAAGTAAAAGTGCTGAACATCAGCAGCATACATACAGACATATGTACATGTATTTTCTTACATATATAAGTTTTCTGCCTGATGAGGTGGAAAAGGAGCATTTGAGCTACTACAGTGATGGACATATAGCTGGAAACCAGAAAGAGAATATAGCGCCAGAGTGATGTGTACAACAAGGCTAAAGCCACTAAAGTGAAGAGTAGCACTCTTAGTTGAATAAGGACGAGGAAGGAGAGATTTCCAGCTGCAGCTCTGACCTATGTGTAGTCTAGACAGGTGAATCACATAGGCACATATCTTTCAGGTATGATGCTACAAGTGAAGTAAGTCTCCTTTCCCAAGGAAATCATTAAAGAAATTGGTATTAAATCAGTGTGGTACTTACTATTATTCACCCTGAAAAGTGAAAACAGTTGGGAGGGGGTGGTGTTTGCGTTTGCGCATGTCTTTTTTAAGGTATGTCCAGTTTCTGGACGATCTGATGCAGCACCACCACAGGGAAGCTCTGTGAGAACAGCACAGAGAAAGATGAACCTCTATGGCACCTTGCTGCAGAGAAGGGGAGAAACAATACAGTGATTACACAGAAAGATGTTTCTGTAGCATTAGCTACACTAATCCTCTCCCTAAATCGGACTTGTCTTGTGATGGACAAATTATCCAGCTTAGTGAAGTATCTGGGGTGGTGATGTGTCTCAGCTGTTCTGTGCACTCAGTTTTCAGAGACTTTCAGCTCATGAAAACACTCTGTGCCTCCCCTGCTTTGCAGAGCAGCGTGCACAAGATGGAGGTCTCACAATCCTCATTCTTTGCCCTTGAGGAAAAAACAGGACGTCCTTTCCCAGTGCTGATAAGGAAAAAATGAACTATTTCCTAAAAAAATTAGCTGTCTGTCCAAGCGGCAAGGTTGGTTTGAATGGGCATGATCTACAAACCAATGTATTTCAGGCACATAAAGTAAATGTGTCGATATATTCTCATTCCCACCATATGGAGAAAAAAACACACACCTCTATCCCTCTTAAGAAGGCAATAAGGGAAGCCAATGTAAGACTGAGTGACCAAATAGCGTAATTTGATGTCATAGTTTCTGAAGAGTATGCTATAAAGGTTATCACACTAAGCTTCTCAAGTTGTTCATAAACGTTAAGGTGTAAAACACTCGGAAACTACTATAGCAAACACAACTCCTGAGGTACAGTGTATTCCATGCTTATAAAAATGCTAGCATCCTGAATAATCTCTGCACAGTTATTTGTTGTCTTATTTATAATTAATAAAAGTTACAAAGGATTGAAAATATTTTGGTAATTTAGACATAAAAACATAAAAATAGCAATCTTGCTAGGAAAATATGGGAAGAGCCATGAGAAATTCCCCATCCCTGGAAGTGTTTAAGGCCATATTGGATAGGGCTTTGAGCAAGGTCCAGTGGAAGATGTCCGTGCCCATGGCAGGGGGATTGGAATTAGGTGGTCTTTAAGGTCCCTTCCGACCCAGACCATTCTATCATTCCATGAAATGAAGAAGTGGGAAATGTCTTCTGCATAGAATCTGAGATTTTATCAGAGAAACTTTGGTGTAACTCAACCAGTCCACAGGTATTTACAAGAATAATAGGATATTGATAATTGATGCTTCAACAGCAAATAAAGGTATGACAAAACCCACCGGTTTTGTCTTGTAGAAGACAGCCTTATGTGAATAAAATAAAAATGTATGATTTTTAAGAGTCAGCGTAACAAAATCTTGTAACAACTTACCAGAGCTGTGGGTTCTCCTTCAACATGTGTTCAAATTAAAGTTATGTTTCTGAAAGACATGCTCTATTTTTTTTAGTGGTAATTAATTTAGGGAGCCCTATAGTCTGTACTGTATAGGTCAAATTATACCTCTGCAACGGTTCCTTCTGACCTTACAAATTATAAATGGGTTAGTGACCAAAATACTAACTTAAAAATTAAAAATACTCTCTCTAAATGCATAGATTTCAATACCAGAAGGGTTCAGTCAGTTCTTTATCATTCGGATGTAGATAAATTGAGTGCTTGCACTTTTCTCTCTATCTCTTTCTCGTAAAATCTAAGTCTTGTCTGTTCAACATAGATATTCATGACATTTTCTCACAAGAGCTGTGATTTACTCCAGTGTCTTCAGCCAAAAATATTTCTTCTCGCCTCTGTTCTGTGTTACGTGCTTTGCTAAAATTATGTGGAAATAAGTAGGGTAATATTTGGAAAATAAAAACAGCCACAGAAAGATCAATATCATCAAATAAATACAATTTTTCATATATATTTTAAAAATTATTGTTTTGTTAAAAAAACCTTGAAAATATGAAAACTATAAATATGCGCTATACTAACAAGAGAATATTTTGCATGAGGAAGGAAATTATAAAGGTGCATTTAAACTGTTTAATTCAGGAAAACCAGGTGAAAGTCCAAAATAAATGAAGGAATGAGAATCATACTGTGAAATTAAAACTTTCTGAATTCAAAATTCACGAAGCCCATGGTATGAAAATTCACTGAAGATATTATATCACTTATAATAAGAGAATAATGATATACTGAACCTGCTATATACACAGTATATATAACTAACTATTTTGGATACTTTTTTTTTGTTAAAAATAAAATATATTATCATTCTTCTAAGAAAATTATTTGGATTCATTTGCTTTTCTTTGTATTATTCAAGAGAAGCTATGTCCCAATCTAGCATGACATTTGAAAAAGAAAGTGTAGGTGTGTGTTTTTCAGGGGGAAAAATTATTAAAGTATCAAGGTTTCCATTAGGGGTAGGAAGAGACTAATTACAAAGAAATTGAAAATTGTGTTTTGGTTTATTGCTCCTGATGGTAAAATGTATTGTTTTTTAAGAATGAAGAACTGGTTACTTTTTGTATAAATTCACTCCAAAACAAGTAAATAAGAGAACAGGAGAATGACAAAACATTTTGACATTTTAGAAATTAAATACTATAAATTAAATAAAAACAATTAGCTGAAAATCAATTCAGTTGTCCTCCAGGTCTAGAGCTAAGTTACATGTCAGCAGTGTGTTTGTGTAAATAAAATTTTAAATACTCAATAAAAACAGCCATTCTGGAAAACAGGGTAGAAAATCCTAATTTATGCCTTAATTAAAATCTAGTAATGCAGGGAAAAAAAATTTGGATTCGGCGCAATGACCTGAAAATTGTTTCTGTGTCAGTGAAAAGGTTCTATTGCATCCCATGAGAACGTCTGAGGATGGGGTAGCCGAGATTTCTTATTCCTGCTCTTATGTATCCCGGTGAATGCAGGGGTCATCTAGCGGTTAGTGAATTCCTCAGGAGTTAAAATGGTGAAAATCAGTGCTAGTTGCACTCTTCCTGGTTGTCCTACACAGTCCTCACCCTAATCACAGCCTTCCCTATCTTTCATGCTAAATGAGCCTTATATTCTCATTTGAAAGCCACCAAAGTTTTCTTGCAGCAGACTTTCTGCAGACAAACTTTTCATCAGGGTTGGTTTTGCCTGTAACCTTTCACATGAGAATTATTTATGGATTGTAGA
>JBCJKH010060038.1:13185-27308 GCA_039877255.1 Loriculus beryllinus | reverse complement strand
AAGGCTTCGAATTTTCATTTGGAATAATATTTTTATAGATCACGTAACATTAATTTAAATGAAGTCATTTGCCCCAAGAGAGAATATACCTATCTAAAAGGGGTTCAGGAGTTCTTAGATAAATATGAAGGATTAGTTTCTGTTTCACTTGCATTTTTATTTATTTTCTCTCTTTTTGGAAAGCATTTCTGTTTCTATGCTAGGTTCAGACAATACGTGAAGGATTTGTTTCCTTTACCATCCAGTGTCTACATAGAGGGAAATGCTATCAGCATCTGCTTTTATCTTGCTGCCCTATTTGTTCCAGACACATTTTTGCCAAGTTAATAACTCAATAACAGTAACTGGTAACTCAAAAATAATTACATTTGATAGTGTATTATATAGTAGGTTTTCATTTGGCGATCTCGAAGCACTTCTCCAAGGAAGCTAAGTATTGCACTGTGTGATCATACCAGGATACAGACTCATGATGTAACTTGCTCAAGGGCAGACAGCAGGTCAGTGTCACAAATGGGAATATATCTGGCATTTACTTGATCTTTCCTGAAGTGTGCCATTCCCAGGTCTTTTTGCTTCATCATACAAGCATCGATGTTGTACAATTTGGATATATCATTCCTATTTGCACTTTTTTTTTTTTTTCCAGGACAGAAATGCCCAGCTGCTACCAATTTTTAGCAATGTATATTATTAGTATTAGGAATTATATTAGCAAAGATATTAGCAACGATTGGTCTGGATTAACTTTCTACAATGATATAAAATGAAAGTCAGAGTAGGTCACAAAGACCACTTTTAATACAAACTCTTAACTATGCTTGCGTGTAACAAAAGTATCCTTATTAAATATGTCGTTATGAGAGGCTATTTAAATGCAAAATACCTACCTTCTATCAGGTTGCTACACTATTACTCACCAGGTAGGAAGCCATTGTAAAGAACTCGTGGGTATTTTGCTTCTTATATTTTACACCAAACTAACTGCCTATTTGCCTGAGTAATAATAGGCTGCCATAACAGAAATAATGCATTCAAATATCAAACTGGTTTGAAAGACATGCCCATACACACCATTTCATAATACTGTACTCAAAAAATGCTTACCATTGTAAAAAATAAAAAAATAAATTGAAAGTAATTGCATAGCCATATAATACAGGTTTTGCACTGAGACATATAGTAAAGATTTGCCAAATTCAGGAGATTATATCTGGACAGCATTTAAAGCAAAGCAAAAGGACTCCTATTAACTTTCATGGAACACAGAACTTATTCAAATCTATAAATTAGCTCAACAGAATTAATTGACTGCCTTCTATTTCTATCCAATTTTACTTTACTCTCTAAACTTTTAAGAAAAAATATCTGATTTCATAAAAATCTAGCAATTTGATCCTTCATAATATTAGCATACTTTTAAAATGCAAAATCAGAGTTACATGTTTTAAAAGCCAGCTCTTTAGTGCTTCTTTTCAAATAAAATCACTGGTTTAGTTGCTGAACTTGAGTTTAGAATCAATTTTTTAAAAATACTGCACAAAGGAAAAAATAGCTAGTTAACAAATGGCTCTATATAATTTTCTGTAAAATATTGGCATTTTAGGCAGCATCCAAACGTGTGCTCCCTTTGTAGAGCAGATATGTTGCAGAGATATTCACTGCCACTTAAGTAATCTTATATTCAAACTACAACACAAGACAGAATTTAATGTTCCAGAGCTTCAAATGATGGAACAGAGGGGTCTTGAACTATATGTGTTGACTGGAAAATAGCATCAAATTAGTTATGAAAAATCCAGCACAGATTATTTCAACTTCATCTTGAAGGACCGCCTTTAAAAATTAACTCCAAACATAAGCAACATTACAGAAGTAGAAGACATCTAAACTTGAATGCTGATTCTGTAATGCAATGTACACTTTAAATGTGAGAGCTGGTTACTTACTTTCTGCAAAGGATTTATGTACAGGATTAAAAGTTTGAGATTGCCCACAGAATGGATCACACAGGTGATCGGGACTTGAGGGGTCGAGCCCTTGTACCCACTGTGCCATGTTCCTGTTTGGCATGTCTCACTGGGATGTCACAGGATCTAATGAGCTGTGGTAGACAACATCATGGACATCCAGCTCCAGCACACATTTCCTCACTATTCATATGGATCCTGGTGCAATTCTATAAAACTCTTTTTTACATGGAAATATTTTGATCTTTTTTATCTGACATAGTCTATCAGTTACCATCAGTTTATGTGACTTGCTCTATATTTCGTTACATAGGCCAAATTATGTCTCATCACAAATGTGTCAATTAGATCATATTTTTTGGAAACCATATTTATTAATATCAAACACACAAGTATAGCCATAGTATTTCCAAAATCAGCACTGAACTGAATAACTTGTGCAAAGAGGAAATTAAAGTGAAAGCTTTATATCCCAGTTTGAGTCAGGAGTTCATAGCTGCCTCATTCTGGCAATTCAGCAGCATCCTTCAAGAATGAAAGAGATCACTTGAGTTGTAAATATGAGCTGTCCCCTTGGACTTTGTGCTAGACAATTGAAAGGCTGTCAAGGACTCACAGAAAGGATGGGATTTGGAGAGGAAAGAAGACAGTAGACTAGGATGCAAGACCCCTCTGAAAAAGAGTACTTCACATTATAGTAGAGGCTATACTATATCTCTGAGAGTCTTTTCTCATTATCAAAGAAACTGCTGGTGGTCATGGACATTCAGTGTAGCAGGAATTTAGTTTAACCCATAACTAATGAGAGACAAGGAATCATAGAATCATATCATAGAATGGTTTGAGTTGGAAGGGACCTTAAAGACCACCTAGTTTCATTCCCCCTATGATAGGCAGGGACACCTTCCCCTAGACCAAGTTGCTGAAAGCCATGTTCAGCCTGGCCTTGGACACTGCCAGGGATTCGACAGCCACAGCTTCTCCGTGCAACCTGTGCCAGTGCCTTAGCACTCTGACAGGGAAGAGTTTTTCCAGAAGTTACTGCACATGAAAGTAGCCTAGGGAAGTACAATATCCCACCAAAGCGTGGCTGTATATTGCTCACGTCTAGACCTTCATTCCCAGCCACAACATTTATGGTAAGAGGTGTATGCTGGGTACACAGCTGCTTACTGCTCCATAGTCTGAACCAATACATCCACTGTAGAAGAATCATATGCATGGGATGTGTGTGTGCGTATAAACACACACTTCATGTTTTTCTCAATTTTCATCACATGTTTCATTCAATAGACTTATTAATCAACCATAAGAAATGAGTAAAGATGTTGAAACAGTCATGGCCTTTGTTCTGTGTCAGTTTTGTTGGCTTAGCTGACATATAGCTACAAGGCATGACGGATCAAAGTAATTAAAGTTCCAATCATTTACCTTTCTATGTTCAGTGTCAAGACAGCTAGCCTTCACCCTGAGTTCAGACCATTTTCATATTTTTTTTAACATGCTATAGCTGTGCCATTTGCCTTGCTGTACTTAAGAGTTTGACAGCATTTCCATTATAAAGTTTGTATACGAAGGCTTGAGATTCCCTCTGGATTCCAACTTCACACATAAAAACACAGACCACAGGCAATTCAAGTTTTTTTTTGGTTTGTTTTTTTTTTTTTTTGTGGGGAGGGAGGTGTTGTTTTTTTCATTTACTTTAAGGTAATTTAGTCAGGTTTTGTCCATCAGAGAACAAAAAGTTGTCAGTTCTGTTTCATTTGCTTTCAAGGTATATTTTGTGTTCTGTGAAACTTAAATGAAACTTATTTTGTTCCTGTCATGAAGTATGATAGGCAATTAGTCCTAATCTTTACTCTTCCATTATACACATTATTTATAAATGAGAGTAAGAAAACATTTGGGGTATGTGGGATGGAGCGATTTCTGGGTTTTCCAAGAATAGGAGGTTGGTTTGCATTTGAATCTAAGCATGAATTCAAACATTAAGTGCTACTTTTCCCATATTTAAGAAAAAATGAGTTTTTAGTAAGTCAAACAAAGAATTTGAATCACTGGGGGGAGCATACACTAGCTAAAACCAAACAAGCACATGTTAAAAAAAAAAAAAAAGTTGGCCAACCAAAATCACAATTCAAATAACTCACAACCAGTGAAAAGTAACCATCTCCCGGAGTCTCGCACTGTATGTAACTTCGTATTTTTCTCCACAGCGGGCCTGTTGCCTACACTGGCTGGATGGATCCAGCAAGCTGTGGAGTACTAAGTCATCTTCTACTTTTCAGCATGGTTTGCATAGGGCCTTGTATAAGACTGGCACTAGGCATCTGGAAAATTTTAGTTAAAGACTCTCTACACATTATCAGATACTGGTAGCTTATAGTCTCCTATGTGCACAAGTCTTATCTACTGCACACAACTCAAATCTAATTCAGGGAACTTGAAATCTGCCAGGGTTTTCCATAAAGGTCTAATATTGGATAGCTTTTTAAGCTTTGCTTTCATAAAGATCATACAAAATCTGATGGTTTTATTACACATTAGAGATTGACAGCAGAAGTGTAGTAAAACACCCATTATTTGGCACAGCAATTCAAGATATTTTGGGAAATAACCCACACTGCCTATATGGAGTAGTAGACCTTCACCCAACTCATTTTACTACCAGACAGCCTGCACAACTCCATAATACGCACAGATTCTTCCAGTCCTGTATCAGCCTTTCAGAAACAGTCTGAAGGTGGCTTCAGGAATATTAGTGCTCTTGCTCTCAAATATTCTGTCTCTACTTGGAAGGATTTTAAGAAACAGTGGCAAGGGGAGATAGAGGAGAAATAAACTGTTTCTTTCCTGATTATACAGTGAATAATAAGAACAGACCTTTGTTTGCAAAAATCATTCATGGACAAAAAAGGAGGCTAATTCAAAATTAATTTCATTCATAATAAATACCTCCACCAGCATTTTTATAAATAAAACACCAGCAGTTATTATTCTACTATGTATTTACAAGAAACAGACAATTCTAAAAAACAACAGAAGGACATCCCATTCTTCAGAAGTTTAGGACTGACAAATCATTAGACACCACCTACCTTGTCAGAGTCATTACAGGTCCATCTTGCTTCAAACTCAGTCAACATATGTTTTACTATTTACCTTGATAAGAATAGAATCAAACCCAACTTTCTGTCATTTCTCCCATAGGCATCTCACTTTTCTCCCTTCAATGACTTTTTAAAGCTCCCAGAGCATGAAACATCACGTTGATGCTGCATCACATCCAGTTAGGAAGCTCTGGCATGTAGTGTTATGTTTAAACCAACACGCAAATGTAATCAGGAATGACATGTTGTCCCAGTAAAGCAGTCACTCAGTTTTGAGAAACTCAAAAAGACAGCTTACAAAACAGATTCTCAAAGCCACAGGTTTGTGCTTTTGGAAATCTATCTCTAAGTCAAAATTAAGGTTTGAGAAAGATCTTACAGAAAGATGCCCCATGACTGTCAGTGTTTAAGAAGCATTTGGACAATGCCTTTAAGAACATGCTTTAACTCTTGGTCAGTCCTGAAGTGCTCAGACAATTGGCCTGGGGGTTACTTATAGGTCTTTTCCAAGTGAAATAATCTATTCTAGTCCATGCTATTCTGTGCTATGCTATTCTAATGTTTTAGTCTTTGAAATATTCACTGATGGAGTTAAGAGTTGGCTATTGAGGTTGGAGGGAGAAAGACACAACCTGCATGTTGCCAGTGAAGCATTTGAGCTGCTGTGAAAGCTGAACTTGCAGCTCTGAGAGTTTTTTACCTCATCTCTATAGCACTGGCTGGTTTAGCCAAATATTCCCAAGCTATTGAACACAAAAACAGTAGGGAGAGGAAAGTGAAATTTTTCTCATATATTTGCCACCTAATTTTTGTTAATATTTGTTAGAAGACCAGTTTTTACTAACGTCCTTTAGGAAATATCCCCTGTCCTGTCCCACCCACTGGTCAGGGAAATCATGAATCCTGTTAGGGTGGGAAAACCACCTTTCTCATCACTGCTCAGTATGGCTAACCCTAAAAGGGCTTCATGTGCTTATTAAAGCAGATACCACATTCTGATGATTGGTCTCTGCCCTCATCCTCTGTATCTGGGCCAGTCCTGTCCCAGCAAAGGGACTGCCTGGTTTTTCAGGTCTTAAACAGCCCATACTTCTGTGGGCCTTCCATGTAGCTGTGACCCTCACTGTTTTACTAGCAGTATTCATTTTGTCTTTACAAGTTCTTATTATCCCTATTTTGAAGATGAGGAAAAAGACACAGCTAAATGACTTACCAAGGCTGACAAAAAATGTGAGTGTCAGAGCTGAGAATAGAAACCAGACCACCTGAGGTTTCATTTCTGGAAATATTTCTCCTTTCCTCTTCCTTTAATCTTTACCGGGACAGGTAATTTGATATCTGGCCAATATTCAGATACGGTTTCTTTCACAGAAGGAAACAAAGCTTTACAGGCTCACTTTACAGAGGCAGCCAGTCCACTTGGACTGCCAAGGTTTTGCAGTTCTCACAGGGCGCTGCAAAATCCAGCAATCAGACCTGTGCAGCCGAAATGCTTTCAGAGGAGATGGCAATGCACAGAAATGGCATATTATCTCAAATCAGGCTGACACAATATGTTTCTATGGACATCAGAAACTAATCTTTGAAATGGTCCCTGATGAGAGACAGATTGGCCTGAGCTGCCTTCTGAAAATGTTCCAATCCCTGCTTTGCATCCGGTGTGTGTTTATTGGAGAAAGAATAAGTCCTCATTTAAATTCTGCACATGTATTTGCACTGTGACCTTTTTTAGCTGTTACCTCATGGCTATATCTGAAATTGGTAATAAAACGTAACTCATGGTAAAGAACTGCTAGGTGATTTTATACAACTATAATTTTACACTCTCACAAGGCAGAATATGTAATTCCTTAAGCCACACATGGGAACTTTGTGATGCTGGTCTGGATTTTTGTTTTCAACGCCAGTACCGTGTGAATAAAGCCAACTCTATACAATAATACAAATAATGAGTTAAACAGATACGCATTTTGGCTGATATTGATGTAGAGAAACCAACGTGAAGTCCCACTGAAGTGAGGATGATACACAAATGCAAACAGCTCCTGCAGCAGATGATTATGCATCTTAATGGTTTTATGTGTTTATCTGTAACTGCTACATAAGTCTTCCTGAAGGGTCTCCTAAGTCAGACACACTTTAATTTCCAAGGCATCCTATTTATTTGTGAAAAAATGCAATGTACCAATGTAATGACTGACAGCAAGAGGGAACCTTGGAAAATCTGTTTAGATGTAAACTTCTCATTTTATTGTATTAATTTATTGTATTCCATTGTTCTGATTTTAAAGACTGCAGTAAAGAGCCTTTGTGCAAAATAGTGGTCAAATGCAAAGGAAGCTGTAATATGAAAACATAATATTTAATATCACTAAGTTTCCCCATAAAGTCCACTCAGGCAGGTTACTGCAACACACAGAAGAGCTGAGTGGTACTCTGCCCAGTCACAGGTTCAATTTCACTGACGCAACATTTCAGATAGATACAAAAAAACCCTGTGTTGATGCTGAATCATTATACATATTTTCTTTGGAGTAATACTCTGAGCTCTTCTAGTAGCTTGTTTACTAAAATAACTAAGTAAACAGAAACTATGCCTGTATCCTTTTCTTCAAAGTGTGATTGTACTTACATCAAGCAACTTTAAAGGATACTTACAGTGAATGGCGTTCAGAAATTTTTGGCTGTCCTGGAATATACGGGTTCATCAGGTTTTCCAGTATATTAGAACTGAGATCTGCAACGATTGAGTGGGTGTGCAACTTACCTGTCTGGAAGGTCCACCTGGAGAACAGAGCTGGGGGCACCAAGCACCTTGTTCTCCTTTGCAATGGGAGGTCCCTCCCGGCAGAGTCCTTCAGTTCCACTTTCCTTAAACAGAGGCTTCTAAGCAGGTGGCTGAAGAGCTGCCATTCTTGGTTTTTGAGGTGGAAAATAATTTGTAGGGGTAAACAAGAATTTTCTGTTATAAGACACAATATAGATATTTTCACAGAAAAGTAATTGATATGTGGCCTCCTAAACATAACCTAATGAGCTAACTCTACTGTGGTTCATAAATCAACATGAATGAAATCTAGATCAGAAGTTTGTTCTACTATGCATTTCCAAATACTTATTTTTCAGGTTTAAAGCTATTTAAAACATAGACCACACATGTAGACATTGTCATTTTCCAATTATAACAAGACACAGCCACCCAGTTTGTGCAGATGAGTCCATGTAGAGACATTTTTTCCCTGTAAAATGTATAATAACTTCCATCCTCTGCCTATGAATATTTTGGGACATATATATATTAAAGGATCTGAACAATCAGATCCAAATTCCTTGTGTATACAGACAGCCAGATCACGATGGAAAAGCTGTTCATAATCAGATTCTGGAACACTCCTACTGTCTTTTCAAATCAAGCTATGAGTATATTTCTAACCACTATAGAGTGCCAACAAGTATTTAAAGCCTAAAAAGACTTAGCAGAAAGGTGAAGGTACATCAAGGTAGCAAGATATTTGCCATCTGGAGCTACATACAGGTACTTATGGATTACCTACTTGCTGTGCACCTGCAGGGAAGGAAATAGTCATTTGTGTTTCTGAACTGACAGCAATATTGCAACTCAGCAGGTATGTGCAGGTTATGCAGTGAGATTTAAACTAGCAACATACTTCGTAACTACAATGTCCTGCTTTTCTATTTTATTTATTTATTTCAGCTGAAAACAGTCTCCCTGTCTGGATTTATAGGAGCATAATACACTAGAAAATCACTTCAAAGTTCAAATTTGTGATTCAGTACAGCAACTAACACCGGTACAGCAAAGCCCTTAATAATTTGTTGCATCTACACTGATCTTTGAAGTACTATAACCAGTAGCCCTGAGGCAACAAAACACACTCTGTCTTGATGTCTCTGAGCTTACAAGCAGTTCCCCATGAATCATCCATATACCGTAATAAGAAGTGCCTGAATTTTTTGTTGGACTATACCTATACCAAAAAAAAAAAACAACCCCAAAACTGTGGAAGGAGCCCCAGCACTACTTATGTTGGCATGAAATTTCTAAGCATGACTGTTTCACACATTTCTATTTACACTAATGTAAATACCAATCTCTAAAAGCATATCAGGTAGTTATTTCACTTAATTAATCTAGAACCTCTTCTTTTCATATGTGACAAGACCAAAAGGGATCTATTGGTACAGCAAATCACACTATCATATCCAGTTTAGAATTGCTTTCTTAAACTGATCCTGGTTTTCCTTAAAGCTGTATTTTTCTTTCATAGGCAGATTTTTCTGGAACCTTACTTTTCTTATGGTTAAAAGCTTTCTACTTCACCCACAGTTTTTGTGAGGTCTGTGCCAACACTGCCTTTTAGTTGCAACATATGTCTGTGAATATATCAAGAAATAAAATTACTGTAGGTGAACTTCACCTAACCTGTGTAAAAATAAATCTTAGTTGCAAGTGTGCTGGGATTTCACTTCATGCTTCATCCCTGTGCTCACCTCAGCCTTTGAATGCTATTTCATGGCTGATTTAAACTTAAGATCATAGCATACGCAAAAGGAGTGGACCCTGTTCACCAGCATCTCATTCATCCAGCTCTGTCATGTCAGTAGCAGTGTGTCTTCAGGGAGACTGGGTCAGTTTACCTGTCTCATTGAAAACCAACACTACAAAGAAAATTATTATAAAAACCACGATTCTTAGTTTTAGGAGCTAATCCAGATAGGGGAAACCCTTCTAGCAGCAACCCACACAGATCAAGTAGTGAAACCTTAAAAGTTAATCCCTTAATATGCCTGCAAGCTCCAAAGTAACCCAAGAAAATTCTGCTTTGTCTGTTTCAGATGGAGGCCAGCTCTTCATTTAGAGCATTGCTAACTGAAATAATGCAAATTCTCCATTAATATCAAAGGTGTTATGTCACTGTGGGAGCTTTGAAGGGTAAATTGTAAGCCATAAGCAAGCATCTTCAACAAATTTCAATGGTGTGATACCTTCTTAAAGCAGGGTGCTCACAAGTAGCACTGTAGAGCAGCCTGGCATTAAAATATGCTCATCTGTGCTCTGGCTTGTATTATCAGGAGAGTTTGCTTAAGGCATAAGTGATTCCTCAGTCATCTAAATAAAGTATTTCGTAATATTCTAGATTTTTACATTTGTACAGCTATGTTTGAGCACCTTTAAAACAAATTGCTGGTCTCACTGTAACCCTGTGCAGACCTTTATTCGCTTAAACAAACTAATTCACACTTTGACACTACAGAATATAAGCATGTACTATTTATTTTTTTTGTTTGCTTTTCCTCAAGGGGACCAGAAAGAAAGCAGCAAGGGGAGTTTTAGGTGAATTCAAGTTAATTATATGCAATAGTTTTCATACAAATGGTAATTTACCTTCCTCTAACTAATGCCATCATTTTCTCATTTTTCCAGACTAAGATAATCTAATTCACTCCATACTTGCTAATAGAAAAGAGATTTTTTTAAAAATAAGTATCCATCAGTCTTATCGCAAATTTACTGGGCCTCTGAAAAAGTTTCCTAAAACATTTCCTGCTTCTTGCCTCTATATCTATAACATCTGATAGCACAAATGTTTCCTTGAGTCAACAACTTGCCAATTTTAACAACTTCTAAAACTTCTACTTGTCACCTTGAGGCTTTCCCTCTTTTAGGATATTGTCTTAGAAATCAGTTCCTGGGATGACATTTTAGCATTCAGAAGGATAAAAATTATATTTTTAATGTCTCTTTAAAAGATAGTTTAATTGCTGGAGGCACCTGTAGAGCTTTTTTTTTTTTATAAGTCTCCATATTTTTTTTTTTTAGTGTTGATTTGCCTTTTAGAAGCAAAACTACTACGGTTTAGTGAAGTTATGTCACTAACTAGGGTTTTTTTTCCATATATTATAAGCATTTAATTTTTTTAAAGTGGTCAGAATATTTTTCCCCCGGAGGTGATTCATTCTTCACTTTTTTATGAAATCATTCAATATATTTGTAGAGGATCAAGTGTAGTCTAACCACTGGATTTTTTTTTTTTTTGTAGACAATTTCATTGAGAAAATACAGAAGGAAAGTAGCTTTCTAGTTCTCTGTCAAGGAAGAAAACTCTGCAGTTTTTCTATTGTTAACATAGCACACTAGAATGATTTGCATCATGGTAGAATAATGTGATTGCAAAATGGTAAGTTTTAAATGACAACAGTGTGTTTCAAATCTTACCATAGTGTCTCAAATCATTGGGAATAATCTTGTCCACACTGTGGTATTAACATGGTCCTTTCTTGATCATTAGGCTCTAAAAACAGTTGAATTCCACATTAGTAGTAATCTGTAAAATAAGCACAAAAGGTCATAATCTGGCTCCTAATAGGCACCCTGATCTTCTAACAAGACAGCCACATCTGTAGCTTGATAATGACATATCCCTAAAATGTAATTCTTCTCCTAAAAGGGACTAGAAAATAGCCGGTTATTAACTGTGTCCCACAAGTATATTTAAAATTATATTACCTGTGTTTGCATAAATACAAATGCTTACTATTGATTAGCAGTACACAGCAGACAGAAACAGTAAATATTCCTTTGGAAGAAGTCTTGACCTTCAAATGCACCAGGAGCAGGCTGTGGACAAAAGGCCAATTAGGTCAGAAGTGTTTAACAACCTATGGCCCAAACACTAATAGCTGTTAAAATTAGATGGCATAATGTGGCCTCAAGTTTAAAATGAGACACACCTCCTGTTCATAATTTCAAACAAAGCATACAGTTTCACACACCTATGTCAACTGGAAAATGTAACAATTTTTTGTTTGAAAATTATTTTCCCAATTTTTTAATCCCTTTCAGGATGAAGAAGTGTAAACCGTTTCTACATCAAGAGGAAAGTTGGTTTTGTTTTGTTTTTTAATTCGATTTAAAATGACAACGCATTCAAAATATTATTCACGTGTGGAAAAACCTTTCCAAATTGGATTCCAGATTCCAAAAAACTCTCTCATGATAAATGAGAACATTTATTTTGAGTGCAATGACATCTTTCATTTGCCCTGAAATTATTGTTTGTTTATTATAACATAAAAATATTCTTAAGTAAGGATGAAGTGAACATTATAAAGGTCTCTTTTTAATTATCAGAAAACAAAGAAAAACATTTGTACACCTCTACGTTATAGCCGCAGGATTAACTGTTTCTTTTACAAATATCTGTACTGATAATTGCAAAGGAGTAAGAGCAGCTATAGACAGAAATGGAGGGGAAAACTAAATAAAAGTACACACATAGTTACGTATAAGCTTCCTTGGTTTAGTTCTAGACAATAGTTAATATTTTACTATTATAGATATATAATTTCATAGTGTCTTTTTATGATTTTATGGGTTTATGTATTTATTAATAAATGAAATTAACAAAAATTAATAAAGATTGTGTTTTTACTAGATCTTACTCTGAAATACTAGGATGAAGAAGAGCTAGGTAGAAGTCCATTTCCACCATTTTCCATCGAAACAAAAACTTTGAAGTATTTTACCTAAATATCACCAAAAAAAGAATGAGAAGCAAGAAGTTTGCTCCTGATATCCTTTGAAATGTTTAATCTCACAAACTGTAAATCCATGTAACAACTGTCTCTCTCTACAGCAAAGCAAATGGATCCATGTTATCAGACGGAAAATCTTCATGTTTTGACTCACAGATATTACAACTTTTTGCTCACAAATCATTATATTTAGTAGCTTGAAGTCTTTGTGATTAGGAAGGCATTCTGTTTCTTCAAGAAAACAAGAGCTAGCCACATTATTGCTATACCAAATAGATAACAAATATTGGTTCCTGATTATCACAAAATCATAGAGTAGATTGACATTTTGTATGACTTCTTTTTTTTAAAAAAAAATCTATTTTCCTCTTGTTATTTGCTTTTCTGCAAATAAAAAAAAACAACCAAAAACAAAACAAAACAAAAAAAAAACCACAAAAAAAACCCAAAAAAAAACAAACAAAAAAAAAACCAAAACAAAACAAAACAAAACACCTTTCCTTTCAGTGCAAAGTGTCTGAATTTACACCCAAGAAACAAACATACAGACACTACTATGAGTACCTGATGATCTGAAGCAGCTTTGACCAAACCTGAACAAAAAGAAACAAGGTGAGAAAATTGACCATTGCTACAACTTCAGAGGAGAAAAACAAACAGAACAAAAAACCAAACAAATACACACACACCCTCCTTTATTTAAAAAAAGGTGAACTATTCCAGTGAATTGGCTAGGTGTACAATGACAACCACTGAAGCAGGAATTGAGAAAGTCCTGGCCATGCCACTGGCTTGCTGAAAAACCTTAAGAAAATCTATTTCCACAATACTCCTTCATGTGACACCTCCACCTCGGTAAAGTTCAGTGGAAGTTTTGCTGCATGTGAACTAAAGAAATCCATAGGCATGATATTTTGATCATCTCTGACAACTAGACGAGAAAGAGCACAATGACGGTGCATGTAGTTGGATGTAATTGCACATCAATAAGCACTGTAGACGATAAACAGAGAGCAGTGCAAAAATATACTGTGGTTGGCAACTGTGAGTGAGGAGGAATTTTTTGGCATATACAAGCAAAGAAGCTTATGTGGAGGCAGCTGACTTACCAAAGAATTTCTTGCTTTTTAACTTTGACAGTGCTTTCTTTCAATGTTGATGATGTACCTGAGCTAAATGTATTGTTCCACTGAGATTGTAGATGCAGTTCACATTTCAAGCCCTGTCTGTTTAAATCATGAGCAGTAGATGTATGATGAAAATCTAATGACATCAAGAGTTTTAGTATAACTGTGGAGTATAACTGCTGAAATATTTGTCCAGTTTGAACACCTCAACTGAAACAAAGAACAACCAGTCCAAGACAGTAAGGTGATCTGATGAACAAGAAGAGCACAATTACTATCCCATGAAAAATATGAAAGCCAACAGAGGTCTGGAAAGGCATTGACTATTCATGTAATTAATTAGAGTTTAGGTGAGGTGA
>JBCJKH010060038.1:5000-13085 GCA_039877255.1 Loriculus beryllinus | reverse complement strand
GAGGTGACACCCACTTCTAAAGTGCGACAAAATTGGGCCAAAGGAAAGGTAAAATATTCAGACATCCATTTTTGTAATCACAGTTATCTGAGAGGTAACTTAGATGCACTTGCAGCCTCCAAACCTGCACAGCCACCACAGTGGATTCTTCCATACAACTAGGTTCACAAGAGTTGGTGCACTATATCCATGTGGTCAAGAAAAGTCCGACTGACTCAAGCTACGTGTGCCAGTCTGTGCACAGCACCACAGTCCCTGTTAGCACTGAACAGGGCTGGGGTTTCACTTGGGCAGTGCCCTCTCTGAGATGAGCAGCAGACCCAAGGTCCTGAGTCATTTTGGTTATTAAGGAGTCAATATAACTTTTTTCTGAGTATGGACATGTGAGCAGTAGCATCCTGGCCAAATACCAACTTGGATAATTATTTTGCCTACCTAAATGTCCCAGTTTTCATCTGAATAAGGTATTCTTCATTTCCAAAGCTGTTATGCAGTGCTGTTGAGCACTGTTAAACAGCTGCAATATTTCACCCCAGAGATGGCTGCATTTCAGTTGCGGGTGATGTGATCCAAAGAGTTTGAATATCAGTTTAATCACTTTGGCATCCTTCAGGAACAAAGTCACTATTTAAATGTAAGATTATTGTAGAGAATAAAATTGTCAATAAATGTAGTAATGTCTATCTCTAACTATAAGCAATTACAGAGCTAATCTCCAACTCTCAAAAAATAACACCAGATGGTATTTTTCAGAAAAGTCAAATGTAGAATATTATATTTTTTTTTGCATTTTTCAGTACATCGTGATGGCAAGTAATATTATGTGAATCCTGCAAGTACAAGAAAAATCTGCAAGTATAATATTCTTCACTTCCAAAGAACATCCTGTGAATTCATAAATATTTACATTTTGCAAGTTATAATTATGTAGCACTGGAGGAAAAAAAAAGGCAGAAAAAGAGTGACTGTATATACAAGTTTATAAAAGAACATTCATAAATTAAAAATGTGCATTGTTCTGAAAATGATACCTAGTGTGATTTTTGTGTCTGTATGCCAAACCGTAGGAGAGTTTCCTACCTCTCAGTTGGGTAAAAATCATACTTGCAGTTTTGAACAACTATTGATTTCTTATTATAGTTTCTATTAATAGTTTTAAACCATCATATATGAACTCATCATTGTAGGTATTTGCTAAAAAAAAAAGAAAGTTTTGCATTGCAACAGGATAATCCTCCTTTACGAATTGACAAATGCAATTACAGATTCACCCCAAATGCATATTTTGTACAAAAGACTCCACAATAACCTGAATTGATACAGTTAAATGCTATGTTGTTATTGTTTAGGATTTTGTTTTTGTTGTTGTTGGATTTTTTTATTAGTGGGTTTGGTGCAGCAATTTATATACCAGAGGATAATTTTAGCATTAATGAATCTGAGCTTCATGAACGTCTTGAAGTTGAGATTTCAGTTTGCATGAATCCTTTTTTTTTTTTTCCCCAGCAACCAGGGTAGCTATTCATTGAAGACTATTTTTATTGAAGGAATCTTACCATTTTGATTCATGAATAATCCATGAACAGATGTTGATTTTTACAAGTTCAGTTGTTATTTGAAATTGTTTGAATACTTTATACAAACATATTGCAACCTCTGGGTTATTTGTATATTTTTTTGTTCTATTATGGTCTTCAACTATTCATTGTAAGACAGATTGTCTCCTCATACAAATAAATCCTTACCAGTGTAAAAAAAAAAAAAAAGGTTGGAGAAGTGACCCAGGTGTATTATTCATGATGAAAAATCTGAAGGAAAAAAAAAAAATCCTTTATAACCAGAAAAATCAATTTTTACAAAAAGGAAAAGACTAAAGAGTACAATTTGTGCAAACACATAATACACTGACTGTAATATGGTCAATTCCTCTGAAAGTTCTTATAAAAGCAAAAACTGTGCACAAGTATTCATGGCGAAAAGGATTTATGAACATGAAAGTTACTTTGATATCTTAATTAATAGTTGTTAAAGCATCTTTTTCTCTCTCTCTCAAGTGTTTGTTCAGTTGTATTGTTGAGATAACAATAAAACCACAGCGACAGCACCTTCCTCTTGTAGACACTTTTTACCAGAATTGCTTTTCTATTTTCCCTTAGCTGTTTCTCTGCAGGCAAAACATGCAGTTTTTTACTCTTGCTTTCCATCTTTCAGGCATACCAAATTTGCATCCACACCATATAGTTTATCACAGGAGAAGCCTGTGAACACAGCAGGTGACTTTATAACAGTAATTTTTACCTTGTTAACTTGTGCAATACTACACTAATTCCAGAGAATCAATACCAGACCTTCCAAGAGGAAGGAGAAAAAGCTGCCGCAACCAATTGACTCAATCAGGTTTCCAAACCACTTAGAGTCTGCATTAACATAACATGAATCCTTCCCTTATATTCTTAAGCTAGATCACTTTTGCGTGCCTTTCCGGCAGTCACTGAATTGGTATATATTGAAAAACAGACCACAGTTGGGAACTTGGGGTTGAAGCGCAACCTCCAGGTTTTAATGGACATCTGTGGAAGATTTACATGGTAGTTCACATAAAAACAACTGACAAAACTGTACTGAGCTTCAAAGACCTTACAGATCCATGTTCTTGGAAGTGATCAACTTATCTATATCGAGAGACTACCTTAAATGGTAAAAAGCAATAGCTGTTTGTAGGACCATGTGACACATAGGTGCAGGTTGTCCAGTTTATTTATGAATCTGAGGAGGGCAGGTTGGGAAGGTTGGTGGGATGCTTTGATTGCTTTTTTGTTACTTTTCGGAGCTTGTTTTTACACAGTCAGGAAAATCTGAAGTTTCGCTGGTTATCACAGCTATAAGGAGCCTGGCTCCTGCTCTTTGGGCAGCAACCCAATACCTGTGACAACCAGGGAGAAAGACTTAAAACCTAAATTATAAGCAAGTTAGAGTTTTTTATTTACACCTGCAAGACACATTAAAATTTGCCTGTTTGAGTTTTTCTTTTGTTGGGTTCTCTTTTTGGGTTTGGTTTGGTTTTTTTCTCAATATTTGGGCAGTTAGTAATGCTGTTTGTTTGGCAACCATGTAATCTCTCCCTACGCAGCATCTTCATTTAAACTTATATCTGAATCATTAGTCCAGGTATGCTTATATGTAACCACAAACTTCAATGTCATAAATATACTAATCCCCATAGTTGATGGCACTTACGTTACAATGACCTGCAGTCATCTGATCAACTTTTGGAATACTTACTAGCTATAACCAAATATATTCTGATCTCTTATTTGAACAAATCAAACAGAAATTGAATACATTTTTTTTTATGAACACTAGCAATAGGTTCTCTTCTCTGATAATTTTGACATTAAAATTCCATTTTAATAATCCCATCCTTCAGGCTTTGCAGACTCTTAAGGTATTAAAGCAAAAATTATCCTAAGCAGTTAGATTATAATGTATTTAAAGATTAGACATTTCATGTTGAATATTAACTGCTCCACTTCCCAGAGAAAAAAAATCATGCAGCTTTTTTTTTTCTTGTATAATTTATACATTTTTTGATAGGTTGACTATACAAAGTTCAAACCTTTTATGAAAAAATACTATAAAATGTTCTCAGTTCTGTGTTATATTAAAAAGCTGTATAAAAATCTATGAAGAAACATTTTTTGCTTAAATCATTAGCATATTTTGATCCCTTAGAAATATTCTAAATGGCTGTTCAATTTCAATGCAGCCTATCGGACTTCTTAGCTGAGGCAAGACTGCAAATATTTTGCTACCTAAAGAACTTTTATTAACATGTCATAAAAGATGGAACACATTGGGACTTTAGGTTTCATAATAATACAAAATGTACAAGCACTACTTAATAACTTGAATTAAAGAAACTGCACCAAAAAAATTAACTTCTAGCCAAACTTGTAACAATTTTTGATATTTACCAACCTTATGACAGGCCATGGTAAAAGTGTTACTTCAGTGGGGCAGAATTCTGTATTTAAAATTGACTGACAGGAGTATATCCTATAGCCAGGGTAGTTTACCTCACAGCTTGCTCTTACCTTGCTTACCTACCTTGCTTACTTACCACATCCCATCAATGAACATCTCTCTCTACACATGTGCTCTATTTGTAGACATGATGCATGACTGTTTTGCTTCCTACACCCTCCTGCACCCACGTCTCTTGACTTACTTTTCATTTGCTGTTTGTCATTCACCATCCTTTTTAACTCTCAGTCAGAAAGTTGATGTGACAGCTATTATAATCAAACATATCAGCAGCCCCTTCCCTCATCAACCCAGCCTGGGAAATCAGCTATTGCGCACAGTATTTGTTCTGCAGTGTAGTGCAGTCTGTGCTGAGACCAGGTGGCCCATCACCCTGTGCTCTCTCTGAAGGAGCTTTCTCTCCACTGAGGCATCAAAGAAAAGACAACAATAAAACCTGCTGCCCTTGCTTTCTGCAATACTTTGTGCCAACATAGCTAGCTTTGGTCATAAACCTATCCTGCTGCTTAGATTCAACCTACTTATTTATTATTTGCTTGGATGCTTGTTTACCACAGAATGCTCAGATACAGGCCTGGGCTCAGAATAACCGTTCAACAATGGCTCCCCCGTCTTGTTACTAGCACAGGCATGGTACACTTGCCGGTTGCTGCAGTAAGCACTGATAGAGCAAAACGAATATCCTTCTAGAAAGTCATTGCAGAATAAGGATCACGCTTTAAGTTCACTCACTGTCTTACTCTGAAACAGCTTCTCTACACAGACAACCCCCCACCTATAGATGAAAAAAAGAGTCTTTCTTTTTAGAGTTTCTACTTCTGATCATGCAACTTGAAGTATAAATATAGCACAAAAGGACACCAGTCCTCTTCTGGTAGTTCTTTAGGTGGTGGGGATACCTGCTGACCCCCTTGCAGAGCTTCTTCTCCTTGAGGACACCAACACAGGGTGTTTCTTCTCTTCTTGGATAAACAACACAGGGGACAACCCTGTAATAGAAAAGAGATTTTTTTCCACTAGTTGGTAAGCACCATCAGACACAGCCTGGACTTGTTTCCGCACTGTATGCAACCATAAATACACATCTTTTCCTATACTATTACTTGTTCATTTTTTAACAATGTGCTTATGCTATCAACCAGAAGTGTATTTTGGGTTATTTCTGTGCAATATTTAACATCTTTTCTTCATCCTTTTCCCTTGCCCTTCAATTTTGACCGTAATGGAACTAAGCATATTTAGGACACTAAGGGCAAACTAGATTGCTGTTTATACTGTTAAATGCAAAAAACCATAATGGTAGGTTAGTGTATATACTCTGGAAAATAAGTACACTTGTCTGGATTTTATTACATATCTTCTCTACTGATGTGTACTAATCAAATTGTGAGGTCTCTGCTGAAAATGTAATATGAAAGTTTAATACAAATCTCTGCAGGACATATCAACCTGAGCATACACTAAACAACAAAAAGCAAACAAAGAAAAAAATACTTGTACTTTAGGAGAGATGCTCCAACGCATTTCCTAAACAGATCCAGCGTAGCCGCTAGGCTGGTAAACACAGGTAAGTGGCAGACATGAGCTATCTCCTTCCTACTGAGTACCTGGCACCAGCATCTGCCCTGGCTCCTCAGTCAGTTCCTGGAGCATGGCAGCCCCTGAGATTCAAGCTAAAATAAACTTCTGCAAATCATGCAGCTCATAGAGAAATGCCTGTGAAATCTGGAGACAAGAACCCACCAGGGCTTTTTCAAGTAAGATACACAATCTGGTGGCCTGTGCATGGAAGGGTTGTTAATCCATCTGCAGCTTTCTGAACACACACACACACGCGCGTTGCTTTGCCTGCCCAGATGTTTTCTGATTAATAGTGAGGTCACCCACAATGCCAAAAATGTGGCCTTGTAGTTCTCCAACACTCTTGGAAAGCTACAGAGTGTTTAAGGAGGATGGAAATATTAAATACAACATATGTATAAAACACAATAAATCAGAAGAATTTGTTTAGATGAAAAGCACTTTTTTGTTTTTGTCAGCACAGCAATTGTATATTCCACAATTATTATAATGTTTTCTGACATAAAACTGCTGTAATCTGACTGCTGTATCTGACCCAGTCTTCTGGTTTCAGCCCTTCTTGCTTTAGAGGACGGTTCTTTAAAATACAGCTGTACTTTACAGTATTTCACCATTTCCAAGGTCTAAACTAGAAAACTAGGAATATAAAATGGGAATGGGATAATGCAAACTACTACTGGGCATGTTCCTCAGTCACTAATCCCAAAGAAGCATAGATAAAAAAAGTGAAAAAGGGCTCACATATTTCTAGACTGAAACAGTGGTTAAAGCTTCACAGGTGACTGAAATGTCTGACCCTAAACAAACCAGAGGAGAGACATTGCTGCAGCCTTTCTTCTCCCTTGGAAAGCCGGTGGTATCACCCTCATGATCATTTCACTTCACTGCTTTTGCTTTACAATAACATCAAGAGGTCTAAAGCGCAGCACCAAACAGCTGAGCGTTGTTCCTACTGTAACGTTTTAGAGTGCCTAAAGACAGAGACCCCCAAAACGGACATGCTTACGGAGACCAAAGAGCTGGCCCTACACCACACAGGGAAGCACTGTCTGGGCACCATACAGCCTAGCCGAAACGCGGCTTTTTTTCCAGGCTCACGCAGCACCACCTATAGACAAAACCACTACATTTCTCTGGAGTATTTGGGAAATGGGAAATACTTCTGCCCTTGTAACTGCAGGTTCCTGTATGCTGCTTTTCCCCTGCTGCCCCAAACACTAAGGGGAGCACCAGGGCTAGAGGGCGTTTGCACAAAACCTGAAAGTTTCTTATATATAATCCAGCAAGAAAACTTGAGAAACCAAAGAAGATGAATGACAGTGATTGTCTAGCACCAAATAGAAGGATCAAAGACCCATAAAACTGACTTCTGCATAAAAAGTCAGGCAGTTCCCTAAGACTCATCACTATGAACCAGGAACCTCAGTAAACAGTTATTTTGGGGATTTTCAGGTGTGACTGTTTTCTGTAGTACACAGACATCACATTGGAAATAACACTACTGCTAAGAAATAGCACCCTTCATACTTACTGCTTTCCTGTGTCCTTCTGCACATTTCAGGTTCATGCGATGTCAGAAGCCTGTTCAACCTCAGTGCTGCAATTTGGAGTTTGCCATGGTAAGTGTCTGTGAAGCAGGGCTGTAAGCCAGGGTGAAAAGGTTTGGGATATTTTAATTATGTTTCTGTGCTTACAGAGGGAATCATGAAAATGTGAAGTGCACACAGGGACTGACGTCTCCTTATTTTCTGACAGTATGAAGTGACTTGTGGCTTGAGAGATACGAGGCATCCCACTCTTCATAGTGCTGAGCAAAAGATGACAATCTACAGCACACTGAGAAGTGAAACTGTGAGCACAGACAAAAAAAAAAAAAAAAAGAAAAAAGAAAAAGGAAAAGTTAGTTTTCACATAAATAGGATTTCTCTTTTGCAGAATCTGTTTTCTTTTAGGTTTGGTTTTTGTTTTGTTTTGTTTTAAAGTAAAAAATACCACCAAAAAACCCCAACAAACAACCAAAAACACCCGATATCTCTGAGATGGAAATAAAATTCAAGAACCTGGACAAGTAGAAACTTGTTACAGAATTTAGATATGGCTTGATATAGAGCTAATATGAAAGACTGTCTCTTGAATTAAAATGTTACTGATGGACCTTTCTGTACTTGCTAGTTTCCTATTTGACTAATTTTAGAACTTTGGATGAGTTCAAATTTATAACATTTGGGTTTTTAAATTCAGGATTTTTTGTCACATTTTATGCCAGTTACTGATAATGACATATCTTGAACTTCAAAGGTGTCCAACCAATTAGAGATTCTCTGCAAGAGAAAATGTAGGGAGGAAAAATAAAAGAAAAAATATCTTTGAACTTTTTTCCACAAATGCTGAATATTAAGCACATTTTGAGAATATTTACATAGTGTACAGTTTTCTTTAAAATACTGACTAATTTGAGTT
>JBCJKH010060037.1:0-10182 GCA_039877255.1 Loriculus beryllinus | reverse complement strand
CCCCCCCCCCCCCCATTCCGTATCCCCCCCCTCTCCCCACACCTCCCCTCACCCTCTCCCTACCCCTCCATCCCAGTGCCCCCCGGCTTGCCCTGCAAGCCCCTCACCGTCGTAGTAATAGCAGACTTTCCTCTTGGTGCCCTGCGTCAGCGCCATTTTCCTCCCTCCCCACAGCGACAGAGCCTCCCGCCGCCCCGCACAACCCAACCCGGCCCGTGCCCCGCCGCCCCGCCCACCGCGTAGCCCATGGCCTATCAGAGAAGAGCGCTCCGCCCCTCTCCCCTCCCACCAGCCAATAGGAAATCGCAGCGGCGGGGATTGCGCGGGAGCAGACTAGGCGGAGTGGCCGGGGGGGTGCCTGGGCTGTACCACTGCTGGGGGGGGGGGGGTGTGGTGGGGGGAGGCGCGGGCTGCACCATGGCTGAGGCGCGGGGGGTGCGGTGGGGGCAAATGAGGAGAGGGTCCAGGGGTGTGGGGAGGAACCATTTGGCGTGGGAGGGGACACCAGGTGGGGTTGAAACCATGGCGGGGGGGGGGTGGGATGCACAAGGTAGCGGTTTCTGCCAGCACCCAAGCTTGTCCCGCCCGAGGCTGGTGTAAGAGGGACTTGGGGACGGGGGGTTGTCTCAGGTCCCAGCATGAGAACTGGCCGGGACCCCCAGTAGCACCCCCGTGAGGGAATGGTGCGAGCGGAGTCCATCCCCTGAGGCCATAAGGCGAGCAGCCCTGGCTGAGCATCCTTCAGGGCCACGATGGCAAAGGTCTTTTCCTCCTCAAAATGGCTCCTGTGAGCACCACAGTGAGAACAAGGAGCAGTGCACGGCCAAGGGCTTCAGCAGACATCGCTTTTGGGGGGCTTCCTGCCATCGCTGTGGGTGAAGGAGCTGGTGAGGCCCATGGGCGAGGGTCTGGCGTGGGCCTCGGGCAGCCGCTGTGGGTTGGAAGGTTGGGTTTGCAGCCAGCGTTATAAAACCTTTGTCTTGGCCATGATCTGTGATCATTCCCATACATCTCACACCGGGTACTATGGTCACACGGGGTCTCAGTTCTATACAAAACGCAATGTTTACAAGGATTTCTAAGTTGCTGACCCGAATCATTCCTATATAGTTGCTGACCCGAATCATTCCTATAGACTTCACACCAGCAAGTGCAAAGGGACAGTGTGGGGGGAACCCAATGGGCCCTATATCACCCCCCACACGCACACACCAGCCCTCTGCTCTTTGGAGTCGTTTGTCGGCTTTGCCCATCCATCACCTTCTGAAGGAGTGAAATCTGCTCCAAAGACTTGAAGCGCTTCAAATCTTTACTGCTGAGGTCCAGGCAGCGCTGGCCAACCCCTCAGGTGATGTGTATAGAGTCTGTGGGGACCCGGTGCATGGGGAGCAGCTCTGGGCACCCCAACCCATTGTCCTTATGGCTGCTGCTGGTACTGGCCCTCAGTGGCGGTGAAGAAGTCCTCCAGCACGCTCTTCATGTACTCAAAGGTAGGACGCTCCTCGGGCTTCTCCTTCCAGCACTGCATCATCAGTTCGTACAACCCCTGTGGGCAGTTGTCCGGCTGCGGCATGCGGTAACCACGCTCCAGGTTCTGGATCACCTCAGGGTTGGTCATTCCTGCGAGGAAAAGCACAGGACACTGAGTTCGGATCACCCCCACGTTGCAGGTAACACCCTAATGTTGCAAATCCCATGGGGAAGCTTCCTTCTCCATCCACTGCCACCGAAACCCGCCGTGGCTGGCCATGTGCGTCAGGAAGCGGTTGAAAGCGTTGCGGGCTGGGTGAAGTCTATAGGAATGATTCGTGTCAGCAGCTTAGAAGTCCTTGTAAAGATTGTGTTTTACCCAAAAAGAAGACCCCAGCAATAGGAAAGGAACTGTGGGAAAGAGCTATGTTGGCATTTGGGTAAGGGAATACGGCATGATTGACTGAAACCCAAGACCAAGGAGTATAAGAGACTGCACCCCAAAGATCCCGGTGTGCGTCTTTGGTGGAGCGGAGACTCCCCTGTGCACCCAGCTCTCGCTTATTGCCCCTCCATATTAATTAATATGATTTAAAATAATGATTTTTAAATAATTATTAAAATTTAAATCATTACAATAATGATTCAAAATAATTAAATCATGGCCAAGACAAAGTTTTAAAAACAGGCTGGCAGGGAAAGGGGCCAGATGGGGCGGCTGGGAGCGTGTGTGTGTGCGTGCAGGAGTGCATGAACACGCTCCTGGGTGTGCGCTTGCGTTGAGTGCATGTGTGTGTGTGTGTGTGTGTGAGTCCTTCTGCTGCACAGCTGCTGGGAAATCCTGACCTGGATACGGGATCCGGCCGTAGGTGACGATCTCTGTGAGCAGGATGCCAAAGGACCAGACATCCGACTTGATCGTGAAGGTCCCGTAATTAATGGCCTCCGGCGCTGTCCACTTGATGGGGAATTTAGCCCCTGGAAAACAGCAGGAGGCAGGGAGAAATAAAACATTACGGCTGAGCCAGACACATCTCTCTCTGTGTTAAGTGGATGTCACAACCCTGAGGCTGCCTCTGGCCCCGCTGTATGCCTAGGGACAAGCTGGGTTTGGTGGCAGCCAGCTCACACACATCCCTGCTGCTTGGCCAGCTGCAGAGCCCTGAGGCAGGCCAGCAGCCCTGGTCCTGCAGTAGCCACCAGGCAGGGCTGTCACCCCACCAAAAGCAGGGCTAGGTGGGCATGCAGGGATCCCCAGTCCCCTTCAGCTGGAGGGAGAGAGATGGAGGGGAAAGGGTCTCTGCACCCTCCTGCTCCCCTTTCCTGTGGTCACAGGCAGTCCTGTAGCTCCCGAGGCACCTCAGGGACCCCAAAAAGAGGCTGGCAGGGGAGGTAGGGAGGGTTCTCTCTCCTGTAGCCCTGAGCTGTGTGGACAGACCCTCACGAGCCGTGTACTCGTTGTCCTCGATGAGCCGGGCCAGCCCAAAGTCAGCAATTTTGCAGCACAGGGTATCTGACACAAGGATGTTGGCGGCCCGCAGGTCACGGTGGATGTAGTTCTTGGCTTCTATGAAGGCCATGCCCTCAGCGATCTGCAGTGTGGAGTGATGGCAATTAATCACCAGCAGCATGACAACCGTCCTCACCATCAACCCCACGGCTCTGTCCCTCCTCACCTGCGCTGCCATGTCCAGCAGTTTATTGATTCTGAGCTTGATGCCTTCGGAGGTCTTGAGGAAGTCCACAAGGCTGCCTGCAAGGAAGGTGGTGGGTCTCAGCAGCAAGATCCCAGCTGGTGGGAGAGCCATGATGCAAGGGCAGAGTGGGGAGGTGAAGGATAGAATCATAGAATAGTTTGGGTTGGCAAGGACCTTAAGGTCATCCAGTTCCAACCCCCCTGCCATAAACAGGGACACCTCACACTAAACCATGGCACCCAAGGCTTCGTCCAACCTGGCCTTGAACATGCCAAAAGCAGCTTGAGATCCATAAACCAGCACCAGCTGCTGGATGAGAACACCCAGAAGCCGAAAGACCACGGCTCTTCACAGCATCTGGGTGCTCTCACCTTTCTCCATGTACTCTGTGATGATGTAGATGGGCTCCTTGGTCACCACGGCGTACAGCCGCACCAGTCGTGGGTGCTGCAGGTTCTTCATGAGGTTGGCCTCTGCCAGGAAGGCACTGGGGGACATGCTGCCCTGCTTCAGGTTTTTGATGGCCACCTTAGTGTGGCCATTGTAGAAGCCTGCAGAGAAATGGGGCGGAAGGTGATGAGAGAGAGGGACCTGTCACTGGGCACTGCTGGGGAATGCATGGCAGGGAAGGAGACAAATGTGAGGGCTGCTCTGATGATCTACAGCATCCCAACCCAAAACTGTCCAAGCAAGAGATGTTGGAGGACGCAAAGGTTGGTTGAAGACAGGCAATGGCCCCTTGTGCCCTGGAGGGCTGTTGGCAGCAGGACCAGAAGAATTTGGTGATGATCACAGCTCCACGCTTGCCATCTCCTGAGCAATAATCTGGAACTGCATTTTAACCCACCAGGCAGATACTTTTACATGCGGCTTTCAAGCTCCAGGAGCAAAGGAAGCTGTTGGTTGCTGGGCTTTAAACAGGGAGGCTGGGGGAACCGGGCAGCAGTGCTGAAACCAGTCCTGTGCCAAACCATCCCATCCCAGCCAGCACCCATGGGAGCAAAGGCAGGGCATCACCCCAGCGTCACCAACTCACCCATCCAGACTTCTCCGAACTGCCCTGCTCCCAGTTTTTCCACCAGCTTCAGCGACTCCCGTGGAACCTCCCACTCATCCTGCCACCAGGGCTTCTGCGGGCGCTGGGTCCGGCAGGGCTTGCCCAGGCGGGTGCACAGCCCATCCGAGCAGCCTGCAGCACAGGGCACAGGGCCTGTGTCAGAGCAGGCCAAGGGCACAGGGCACCCAACACCAGCTACTGACTGCTGGGGCACGGGTAGCAGCATGTCCTGCTCATCCCCTCCTGTCCTCTCCTATTCTGTCCCATCCCAGTCCAGTCCAGTCCATCCCATCCCATCCCATCCTGTTCCATCCCATCCCATCCTGTTCCATCCCAACTGGTCCTGTCCCATCCCAATCCATTGCATCCTGTTCCATCCCATCCTATCTCATCCCAACTGGTCCTGTCCCACCCCAATCCATTGCATCCTGTTCCCATCCCATCCTATCTCATCCCAACTGGCCCTGTCCCATCCCAATCCATTGCATCCTGTTCCATCCCATCCTATCTCATCCCAACTGGTCTTGTCCCACCCCAATCCATTGCATCCTGTTCCCATCCCATCCTAACTCATCCCAACTGGTCCTGTCCCATCCCAATCCATCGCATCCTGTTCCCATCCCATCCTATCTCATCCCAACTGGTCCTGTCCCATCCCAGTCCATTGCATCCTGTTCCCATCCCATCCTATCTCATCCCATCTGGTCCTGTCCCATCCCAATCCATTGCATCCCATCCCATCCTATCCCAAATGGTCCTGTCTCATCCCATTCCATCCTGTACCATCCTATCCTATCCTAAATGGTCTCATCCCATACCATCCTATCCTCTCCCATCCCATCCCATCCCATCCCAACCCATTCCATTCCCTGCCTGCAGGCAAGACCATCTCCGGGTAGTACCTACGTGTGTAATACTCCACCAGCTCGTGCAGGCTGCTGAAGGTGATGCGGGGGGAGATGTAGTACCCCCCGTTGTCCATGTTGCGGATCTTGTAGTGCTTCACCGTCTCGCCCTGGTTCTGGTCAAAGTCCCTCACCGACAGTGAGTAGGAACCTGGCAAGACAGGGACCATGTGGATCTGGGCCCCTGACGCTCCTCCTGCGCTTCCCTGTGGCAGGAGGTGCCGGCAGGATGGTACCTTTGGAGGTCTCGCTCTCTCGGATGAGGAAGGAGCCGTGTGTGTTGCCCGAGGCCAGGAGCTGCCGCTCTGCATCCTTGCGGCTGATGTTTTTGAAGAACCACCTGAGGACACGCAGGGCAGAGCTAGGGCTGGGAAAGCTCAGGCCACCTTTACCCACCCTGGCTCCTTCCCACTCTGCCAGGACACGGCTCCTACTCGACCCCTACTCACGGCTCAGGCTCCAGGCTGTTCAGCAGGGCCACAAAGTTGTAGGGGATCAAACCCTCCTGGCCGGTGGTGAGCGACTGAGCCTTCCACCATTCCCCACTCCTGCAAGGACACAGTGAGGTAAGAAAGACACCCCTGGCTGCTGGGAGCTGCATGGACGCCCCTGGCAGCACTGGGATGGGGTGCAGAGGGGTGATGCCGACGGGGGTGCTGGCACACCTCTGGCAGTCACTCACTCTTCCAGGATGCGGAGCTTCTCGCCCTTCTGCATCCCCAGGTCCCCGTTGTGCTTGGGCTCATAGTTGTACAGGGCCACCACCAGCTTGTCTGGGAAGAGGGGCAGAGGGACAGGGTGGCAGTGGCCAGCTGTTAGCCATGGCTGCCCCCACCATGGACCATACCTTGCAGTGGGGGCCATACCTTGCAGTGAGGACCATACCTTGCAGTGGGGACCATACCTTGCAGTGGGGAGCACGGTGGAGATGTGGCCTCATAGGACACCAGTGGGTCTTGCACCTCAGAGCCGTTGCGGATCAGCCTCTGCCAAGGGATGAGGAGCCCTGTGAGCTCTCACCTTCCTGGGGTTTGGCCAGCTCTGGAGGGGTTTGACCACCAGTATTGGGGGGGGGGGGGGCGAGGGGTCTGCTTGCTCCCTCCTACCTGGGGCTTGCTGTTGGGCTCGATGGGGTAGTTGCAGTGCTCACAAATGTCAATGTTCTCGATCCAGTCCTCATCATAGTCTGAGCTGCAGCAGCAGCCCATGGTGGCTGCAGGGGGTGATAAGTGGTGAGGGAAGCCTTCAGGCCCCCCTTCCATGCCAGCACATCCCCATCCTTGCATCTCTGCATCTTCCCACATCGCATGGCTCATCCCACACTCTCTGCAGGTCCTCAGCTGAACTGGAGGCATCCTCTGAGTCCCCATGTTTCCTCCTAATCATTTTGTTCTGGCTTTGTTAATTAAAACCACCTAAAGTAACTAGTCCCCAGTCTGAGGCTCCCATTTCCCACTGCCACAAGGCAGCCAGCTCCTTTGCACTCTGCAGCCCTTGGGCTGGGCCCTGCATCACCTCTGATTTCCTTCCCTACCCTGCAGGTTCCCCTCATGCATTCACCCCATCACTGTGCTCCTGTTTCTCCTTTGTCAGGGCTGTCCTTTAAAGCCCTCATACCTGCTCAGGGGCCCCTCATCCTTGGCAGCTCACCCTGAAACATCAAGGTCCCCCCAGCCTCAAGCCACGGTGATGCCAAGCTGTACCTGACACCAGGCTGTGAGCACCGGGGCAGCCTGGCAGTGATGCCATGAGCACGGTGTGGGCTCTGCAAAGCAGCCATCAGCTCTTGCCTTGCCATGAAAGCCAACGATGGCACAGGGCCGAGATCCCTGGCAGTGCCTGACATGCAAACGGCAGCCAAAGCCCTGGAAAAAGCTCTTCTGCAGAATCCCTTTCTCCTACAGCGCCGTGATTTATCTCCACCACGACCCAGCCCCCAAACCCTCCTTTCCAGGCTCTGCCCAACACCAATGGGGGCTCTTGGGGGACCTCAGCACAGTTTCCACAGGTGCCAAGTGCAGGTTGGGACCCCCACACCGTGCCCCAAAACCAGCACCTGTAAACAGGAACTCTTCTCTGGCAGCAGATGCTGCAGGTGTGAGGGTCCCATCCATGCCGTGCCCTGCAGCGAGCTGGGTCCCCAGGAGATACTGGCAATGTTCTCCCCTTGGTTTCCTACCCAAAGGAGCCATTGCACAGCTGCTTCCACAAGCACGTGCTTAAATCCACCTCTTTCCGAGGTAGTGAGGGGCTTCGTTTGGGTGCGTGCCCCCATGGGTGGCTGGGGACACAGGAAAGAGCCTCATAGGGGGACCCCAGAAATGGTGCAGGGTCCACAGGGGGTGGCCATCGGTGGTGGGTGATATGAGAGAGGAGAGGGCAGATGAGTGAGCTCCTTGCCCACGCCGTGCAACACCGCTTCAGGGCACTCAAAGGCTAAAAACCACCCTGATGCTTTCAGCTTCTGGTTACGGCTACTTGGGAACACGCTTTGGCACCCGAGAGAAGGGGTTTGGGCACATCACGGCTCTTTAATGCAGGCAGGAGGAGAAGCCTCCACTCTCCCAGACCTACCCACAGCCCTTCAAGTGCCGTCAGTGAAGGCAAGGGGTGCCAGGAGGTATGTTTTCCTCCCTGCACCAGCCGGGGTGAGGAGGGAGGTGCTGCTGCTGTGCCTTTTTGTCTTAACACACTCAAGCCACAGGAGAGTTTCCACCCAGCAGCCATGTCACCTGCACGGTGGAGGGCCTTGCTGGTGGCACGGCACCGTGTTTGAACTCGGTGTTCGGTGCCTGCATCTGGTGCAACCGAATTTCTCTGCAAGGGATGTGCGGGTGCCCCAGTCCCACGCCTCGCCAATGCCTGCGGGTGTCCTTGCGTGGCTGTGTATGTGCCTCTCTCCGGATGGAGCATGTCTAGAGCCCTGGTTCATGCTGCAGGAGCTGCCCTGCGCCAGCCCTTCTGCATAAACCTCTCCAGACACGTCCGGTTGGCCTCTTCACAAGCGTGGGCAGGCGTGAGGAGGGCTGAAGGATGGGCTGACCTTGTCCCTGGCACTCTTCAAGGCTCACTGTGGTGGCTTGGATGTCCCAAAGCCGGCTGTGACCCAGCTGGAGGATGAACCATGGCCCCTGTCGCAGCAGGGAAGTGTTCAAGCTGAGAGAGCAGCAAACCCAGGCGGTATCTCAGCGTCTGAACCCCCGCATTGGGAAGCAGACCCCGACGGACCAGCACTAAACTGCTGCCGGTCCCCACGCTGCTCTAAGTAGGTGAGAGCTTGGCCTTGGGGACACAACTCCATCTTTGCCTAGGAAATGAGGCCTTGGGGAGAGCCCTGTGATGGGGATGGAGCTCCCACCGTGGGCAGGACTTGCAGGCAGGCAGAGGGCATTGGGACAGTGCCTTTCACCCCGACTGTGAGGCCACGTAGGAGTGGGGATCACAGCCTTTCCCCCCCATCGCTCGCTCGGGCACCAACGCTCTCACTCCTCCTGCAGCAATGAGCCCAAACTCCCATTTCCATCCCTCCTAGGGGTGACTCCAGAAGGTGCAATGGGACCTCCCAGCCTCCACACGCACCCAGCTCCCATCCGGACGATGCCAACCCTCTCACCCCAGCTCCCCGTTACCTGTTGGCAGCGAGGCAAGGACCAGCTGCTCTCAGACTCCCATGGCCCAGATGAAGGCTCTGTCCCTGCTCACGGCCTCTCCATGCCCAGCAGGAGCGAGGTGACCCTGTGGGGAGCAGTGACGAGCCCCCTGCTCACTCCTGCTCAGTGCCTGCCCTGGCTTCCTGCCTCATGAGCAAACTCTAGAGAAGCTGGTTCACAGCTTCAAGCACAACCGCAAGAGTTAGCGACAAACCCTGGTGGCTTCCTGCCATCCCCGGCATGCAGGGCTGCTGCTCTGGGTGGCTCTGATCAAGAATCCTCAAGGAACAAGTGGGCAAAGGGATGCTGAGCCCCTCAGTTATTGGGAAGCGGGGTCCTGCAGCTGGGAGATGCCCTGCGAAGGAGCGGTGATGGGCAGGGGATTATCCCCTGCTGCTAGGGCAGTCCTGGCTACCCGAGCATCCCTGGTCCCCTGCGCTGTCCCCTCTCTCATGCTCAGCACGGGTACGCCGGCACCTTGCACCCACCATGACCCCATCAGACCCTAACATGGGCTGTGGGACTCATCCTGCACCCTGCGGTCCCCACTTTGGCCGTCACAACGGGGTTACCCCAAACCAGGCACCCCAAAAGCTGTGGTGTTAGGGGCTGAAGCCAAGGGGTCACGTTGTGCCTCGGACAGGCTGCCGGCCCGTGGTTTGGGAGACAGCTTAAGGCAGAGCAATCACCACACTTGGCCTTTGAGATGGAGCATGGAGCTGCAGGTCCCTGCTGCCGGCTCTGCAGAGGCAGGGGCAGGAAGCTCAGCTGGGACAGGGCACGGTGGTGGCACCTCCAGGTGCAGCATCCATTTGGGCAGGGATGTTTCCCAGAGGCAGCAAGCATCCCCTTCCCATCCTGCTCACCAACCCCGACAGTGCTCTAGGGGAGCATTGCATGGCCCTGGGGTGTTTCACAGCCTATTGAGGCCCATGTTGTGTTCTTCCTGTGTCCTGCTAGGAAGGAGAAGCAGCCCCCCAGTTACCCCCAGGTCACCCCACACCTTCCCTGGTACCACCTGTGAAAAGTGTTCTGTGGAAACCACATTCACCAAGAAGCAGCTTCTTTTGTGTGGGGTTTGCTGTTAATGAAGGAAGGGGAAAAGCCAAACCTAAACCCCTTTGGTGAGGGCAGTGTCGTCAGCCCTGGGTGCTGCTACCCTGCTCCCAGAGCAGGGCTGCAGGGTGTTGGAGATGGAGCAGGGTGGGAGCATGGTAGGGCTGAACCCTGAGCACAGCCCCAGCACTTTCTGGCCTCAAGCCCCAAAACCAACCCCTCTGTTTGCTGCTGGTTTGGGGACAAGCGTTTCCTGTGGCAATCATAGAGTCACAGAATAGTTTGGGTTGGAAAGGACCTTAAGATCATCCAGTTCCAACCCCCCTGCCATAAGCAGGGACACCTCA
>JBCJKH010060036.1:0-12178 GCA_039877255.1 Loriculus beryllinus | reverse complement strand
AGACGTGGGGGCTGGTGCCAACCTTTTTCCCTGCACACACTCCGAGGGGATTACAGAGGTGAAGAAGAGGGTACAAATAAATCTGAATGTGTTATAGTGCACATCAGGGTCTGTACACCAGGCACTGGCTCCTCTACATCTTGCTCACCATAGTCCTCTGTCCACCAAGAGCACCTTCAGGGTTTCAATAGGCTCTGCACTCTACACGGATCAAGGTGCTTGCAGTCCTCTGCTCTGCAAAGCCATTTTGCTGGCAATTTAATGTGGAAATGTTCCTTCAAGATATGGCACAGAAATCTGAGGTGGGTAGCAGGCCACTGAGACACAGTTTGAGCCTGGGAGGCTGTAAACTGGGGCTGCAGCAGGGACACAGCCGAATGTGAATGTATGTAATGCTAGGCCATCTGTGTTGGGCATAAAAGCCATGTTCAACACATCATGTCAATATAGCCCCCAGTTTACAGACTTCTGCATTTTCTGACTTTCACTAAGAGATTTGTTAAACTGATGTATCCCTGACTTAAAGGTCCATCAGCTTCCTTGGAACCTTTCATCCTGCAGTGTTAGGAGATGCCAGCTGGCTACAATCGGTCCTAACTTGTATGAACAGCACCCACTGAAGGACTCTCCTTGTGAGCAAATATTTGTAAGACAAAAAAATTCAGGTAGAAATTTTTTTCTAAGACCAGTTCCTGAACCTTCTTTGAGGCAGAAATGAAAGACAGGAATATGGCCACAAACCACCCTCAGGTGTGTACTTCTTCCATCATTCAAGAAGACAATGGCAGTTGAAAATGTTCTATGTCGGTTTTGACTGAGGTGGAGTTGATTTTCTTCATAGTAGCTAGTACAGGGCCGTGGTTTGGATCCGTGCTGGAAACACAGGACTGCTTTTGTTATCGCTGAGTGGCACTTACACAGAGCCAAGGCCTTTTCTACTTCTCACTCCACCCCACCAGTGAGCAGGCTGGGGGTGCACAAGAGGTTAGAAGGGGACACAGCCAGGACAGCTGACCCCAAAAGGATATTCCATATCGTATGGCGTTACACTCACCATATGGACCTGGGAGGAGAAGTAGGAACGGGGGACATTCATGTGATGAAGCCCTGCTTTCCCAGAGACAGCTGAACACCTGCATTCTGATGGGAAGTAGTGAATTCCTTGTCTTGCTTTGCTTGGTGTCTGCTTTTTGCTTTACCTTTTAAACTGTCTTTCTCTCAACCAACGAGCTTTCTTACTTTTACTCTTCTGAGTCCCTTTCCCATCCCACTCAGGAGGAATGAGTGAATGGCTCCGTGGTGCTCAGTTACTGGCTGAAGCTGTATCACAACATATTCCCAAACTTCTGCTTGACAGCTAACTTTCATTTGACTTATATGCCACTCAGACTGAGAAATATGAGTCAACATCTTCCCTTTTGACATAGCTAAAGTCTATCTCTTTTGATACCCATCACGAGACAGTTTCCTTCTACCACCAGTAGGAAAGCTGTAGCCTATTTCACCAAGCTCGAAGGCAGTGAGGTACTCCGGATGTTCTTAATGTCTGGCAGCACAGCCTCTTGTGAAGTTAGAATGCAGAACTGCAAGGGTGGAAAGATTTCACTTAGCTTCCATTGTGCAGCCTTTTACAAAAGTTTTAATGTCCTTCTGAAAAATGCAGTTTTGTGGTGTTGTAGCACAACCTAATCTAATGGCTGCTAAAGTCAAGAGGAACCTGTCTGCTAATCTTAAGATGTGTTTGGATCTTGCATGAATTAACAGTGAGATGCAATGTAGAAGTCGGCATTTAGTGCTGAAGAAAAGAGTGTTTATTTATGCAGCAAATGATTACTACCATTCTACTGAAGAAATGAAAGAAGCATTTCATTAATTACACACACTTTGCAATGTAATGGAGGAGTCAGTCTGCTTCGATGCCCTCTGTGCTCCTGATATTTTCCTCGTGCTCCCAGCCATTTCACATCTCCTCTGAGCCTTGCCTCCATTGCATAAATAAATATATGCAATAAGTGCAAACAAGATGAGCAATACCACGTGAGCAGCTGGGCCAAGGCACGGGGCCAAGGCACAGTGCTCTCACCCCTGTGTACTTGGAAGGTGAAACTTAGAAACTTCGTAATGACTGAGTCATCTGGTAACACAAACAAACCCGAACAGCCAAAATGCATACCTATATATGTACAGTGACATATAGAGGTGACATGTGAACAGCAAGTTCTAATGCCTGGAAGGCCATGAAATCCTCGTCAAGGTGACTTACTCCTTACAAAGCACTGGGAACTGCTAAAAGTAATAGAGGTAACAAATAAAAATCATGCTGAAGCACTGCTGAGAACAGCTTTTCTTTTCTCATCTTGTCTTGTACAATGCAGATGTGACCCCATAGGCCCTCAATGCTTCTTGGCACAAATACCCCATTGATTTTAGTGGGACCAGGGGGAAGGCTGAGGACTGCTACTCATGAAGGTGCTAGTTTGCAGGATCAGGGTAGCACACAGTGACAGCTCAGTCCTGCTTCTGTGGTGAAGGAGAGCAGGAAAAAAAGGGCATTTTTGATGAAATAGCTGAAGCAGTGGGAATTTACTGAACCAGTGTTACACTGCCCATGCAGCTTGCTCAGTTTGCTGTTGCCAGCAATTCAGATATTGTCCAAGCTGTCCTGCTCATCAGTGCATGAACTCTGAAAACACTTAGCCACTACCAGCTCTGTGCATTACTTCAGCTGAAAGAACCGTGTAGGTAAAGTAACGATGATGGATCTAAACGATAATAAAGTCTCCCTGTTGAAAATTTAAAGTGCTATACAACTATTTTTAGTGACCTCTCCAGCTGAGATAATGCAGAAAGCTAACTAGATGTGAACATCCATCTTAGGTGAATTGATTCTTACAGTTTGCAAACCAAGGTGAATTGTAGGAGGTTAATGTTCATGCTCCAATACAAGGATATCAGCTATATAAAAAGATGTATACTGCACCTGTAAAGAAATAACCTATTAAATGCCTAACCTGGATGCAATGTTGTGGCTCTTTTTTTTTTTTTATTTGAGCACATTTATTTCTTTAATGGACATTTAGTTCAGATAGAACGCTAAGAGCTCTGTCCCTCATATTCTCCTCCCTCTCCCCCCTTTATGTGTGTGTGTGTGTGTGTGTGTGATGTGTGGGGGCATGAGAAAGGGAGAAGACTTTTGTCTTTGAGTCAGGAAACATTGAGACAAAGTGTTCAAATTTGATCTTCCAAAATCAAAGACATTCAAAAGATGTTTTTAAATGGATTTTTTTCCTCCCTTCAAGCACGCCCTAAACCTGAGTTCTTGGGCCAGCATTTTCAAACTGAGGGTTTTAAAATGAAGCAGCTATTTTTTGCGGCTTCCTAAATAGCATAACTGAGCACCTCTCTGTAAGGAGATGCAGAGCACTTCATGCCTTTATAAAATGCAGCACATATTTCAGGGCTGCCACAGCAAATTCTTTACTTCTCAGAGCTCGTTTATCTTGGAAGGGCTCCATATCCAGCAATGCAGCCCGCTCCCACTCCTGTTCCAGCCCTCAGATGGTAATTAGCAACATCAATAAGTAATAGAACAAATACTTGTCTCTAAAAAACACAAGCCACAGACAGAGCAGCTCATTCAGTTTACTCTGAGGCTGTGTTATAAAACTTATTTTTTTTTATTTCATCTGTTTTAAGCCCCAGTCCTACAAACACTTAGTTTTGAGATGAGATACGTGAAAGTCAGTGGTTGATGAAGGGTGAGTGAAAGGCAAGGCCTAATGCCGCAGGGGTCCAGGGTGAAGAATCATATCCATCGAGCCCCACGCACAGCAAGAATGCCCCCATAAAGAAGGTTTTTTAGTTTAGTTCCTGCAGCTCAGCTCTTTAACAAAGAGGTTTTGGAACAGAGAAATGAGTCTCTTGACCTCTCAGCTCCTGGAAACAGTGAGTTTCCAGCAGAAGCAAAGCCGAAAGAAGTGGCAGAGACCAACAGAAATACTGTAATAGGAGTGTTTATTGGCACTGCATAGGAATAAAATTAAATATTACTGGGAAAAACAGCTTTCAAGAATTGAAAATGGGTGAGCAGGTCCACCAAGGGGCTATGAACTATGTGCTCATGAGTACCAATATGATTCTAGTATTGCTTCGAGAGCTATTTCCTACAGGAGACATCCCACCACTGAAACCCTGAAGTACTTGTGACCCACCAGTGACCCGCCAAACAAGTCTGCTGGGAAACACTGCAGCAGTTTAAGCTTAACAAACAAATTGGTTAGCACTGCTCCTTCAGTGCTTGCGGATGTAAGGGGATAAAAAGGATCACCGACTGAGTGGGAACAATACTCACAGAAACACAGCTTTGGCCTTGGGACTCTCATCTACCTCTGCAGTCAAGAGGCAGAGACAAGCTTTCACAGACGGTGGACTTGATTAGAGAACTGATCTTGGTTAAAACTGCCTGGATCTTCTCCCTGTTAATAATGGAGAGGGAGGAGGGTGGGACTGTCTCTCTGAGCAACACAGACAGATTGGCTGTGCTGGATTACTGCTAGAGTGGGATTAAGTGCTCTGAGTCACCTGCCTGAGAACTCCTCTTTCCCACTGACCCTGTCGGCAACCTGCGGAGATCAATCTCCTTCACATCAGTTTTGGGGACTTCCATCCCCACTGCAGCTCCAGGGACCAGCTGCCAACCTGCATGGAAGCAGGCACATGAGAAAGTGATTGCAAGCCAAGGTGATTTTGAAGAATAACCCAAAAAACCTTCAGATTGAGTTAAGAAACAACCTGGCCTGAAGAGTGGTTTCAGATGTAAGTGTCCTGATAGAGATGTTTATAAGAAGGTGCTTTTTCCAGCAAGGCACAGCCGTTTTCTCCCTGAAGAATGGTTGCATGTCCTTGTGTTTTTTTGAAATGCCTGTAAAACACTGGACCTGTGTATCCCTATTTGTGTCTTCTTTGCTGCACATTTAATGGGGAATGATGTTCCAGAAAAGATGTCATTCCATCTATGGCTACCTTGTATTACAGCTATGCAGTATGAAATAATTTCAAGAATTGCTTCTGAAGAAGCACATACATTTCAGTAAGTGAAATTAGGAGGAGTAGGGTGTTATTTGTTCAAAATGGAGCCACTAATAGTTATTGAAAGAACATTCAATACAGCAAAAGTCTTCCAGCTGAAAAAAATCATGTCTTGCTCTCCCACTGTAGAGCTCTCTGTTGAAATCAACTTATCTTGAAAAAGAGAATGCAGTGCTAGAATAAAACTTCCCACTTGTCCTAGTGAAGCTCCAGACGGTGTGTCATTGTGGGTTACTATGGAGTTATTGAATAAAGATTGAGGAGCTTGTTCTGCTGATCAATACATGTGTGTGTGGATGCAGGCGCAGATCTCAGCAGTGGCTGAGTATCTCTTGGAGGCTGCCCTCCAAAACCTGCATTCAGCTTGTGTGGAGTTTTCTAAGGGATTTAACTTTCGAAAGTAGTGGAAATAATGCATGGGTGCTCAGGATGAATGGATATTCCTGTTCTGCTCCTACCACTAGATTATGACAACCTCTCTTTGCACATCTTCGCTTTGTATCAGACTGCTAACAACACGCCTCCCTCAGAAAATAAAATTTAAAAAAATATAAAAATCAAGAGGAGCAGCTTTAAATGGAAATTAAGGCATGTGTCTGAATCCTTTAGGCTGTTTGGGATGTCTCAGGTGATTTAGTCCAGTTGCATCTGTACATTAAAATGTATGAGGGCACTAAGGTCCATCACTTAGCCTATTAAAACATTAGAAGAGTCCCTGGCACAGGGCTGCCTCAGACCAGGCAGAGCTGCCCTGCATGGTCCCTGGGAACAGCTCAATAGTTAGCACGAGGTGCAGATCCTTTCCCATCAGCAGTATGGACACAACCATCCTATTTGCAGGGTGAGTGGGCTGCAAAGCAGCAGGCAGCAGAGCCAGGACATGGCATTTAATAGTGCAAACATACCAAAGTGGCTGCCTGCTCAATGACAGATCTTTACTGTCATAATGAAGAGCTAAAATCCTGCCAGAAGTTTTCCAGTCAGGAGTCTGTGCTGGAACCTGGTCTCCATTTGGGCACACTGCTGACAAGGTGAGCTGCAAATCCAGATTTTGAGGATAGCAAGCTCCCAGTTTTGTCTGACACCATCTCCATCTTGGCTTGGAATAGGCACAGTGGGGAAAAAGTCCTGGAGGTCCCACCAAACCCCTCCTTGGGCATTGCTGTAGAGGGGACACTTCTTCCTGTGGAGGGAGCAGATCCCACCCCACATGTGCCATGTGTTCGGGTCAGAGTGGGGAAGGCCTCAGAGGTGGGTTTAGTTCAGCACTATGGATCAATCCCAAGATGCAAGAAAAGCCCCTTGAGTTGTGTAGTTTGAGAACAGCCTGGGAGGGGAGAGCACTGAGTGACTGGCACCGTTTTTAGGCTTTCTGGGACCAAAACAGTGGAAGTGTAGGTGAGGGCTGGTGCCCCAGGGATGCCACTCCTGGGATGGAGTAGCGCCAGCACCAACATGTAAGGAGACAACCAAGTGCAGAGGGTTTTGGGGCAACAGTGCCTCTCCCCAACCTCTGTGAGGAGGCAGAAGGAACAAATATGTGAACTCACTTTGCTTTTATAAGGTTTGAAGCTGTAAACTTCCCTCCAAGCCACATTTCTTGCAGGGGAGGGTGTGTGCCGAAGAGGCCCACATCACAGACCATGAGATAGCAGTGGGCTTTTTAGGGAATTTTGCATTTTGGGATGGCTTAGAGCATAGCAAGTGATGAAGGAAGAGAAGCCATTTCCTGGCCTTTTGTTGGAGGTCTTGCAGCCTGTCCTGAAACAGAAGGGAACAGAAATCCAAGTTCTTTATCTGTCACTCCAGTGCAGAGAATAAATGCCCAGAGAGTGCAAAGTGCTGTATCCCTCAGGGCATTGAAGACAACATATTCCTTCCCTTGATTCCCAGCTAGATCTCACCTTCCCGGCCCCCTCAGTGTAGGAGCACACCAAGGTCAGCCCAGGGTTTGGGCTTCATTGCGGATGCTGGGGCTGTGGGGTGGCCTTGGGGAGGGGACAACTCAAAATCTGGTGATTTCTGCACCACACAGCACCCTTTTGCTTTGGCCTCCCACACCTCCAACCTCCCCTCCAGCAAAGGCATTTGTATCTTCTGGAAAAGAAAGAAATAACACAAATACAATAAAGTCAGTGCCTGGCAGGTACAGACATCGCTGATTACGCGCTCTCTCAGGGTATTACCCCTGCATTGGCCAGGGGTAACTGGATCTGCAATAGAATTTGATCCTCCCAAGCCTTTAATTGGATGTGTGAAAGGTCCAAAATGCAGCCTGCTTTCATGCTTCCCCAGCTATGAAGTACACGATCTTCTTGTCACATAAGGGCACTTCCCAATGAACCTACACTTCCCGATGAACACAGTCTCCTTTCTAACCTCCGATACCACCCAGCTCCCAGGCCAGCAAGTCAAAGCAGACCCTTTGTAAAGGAGCCCTACCAGCCAAAGAGGGTGCTGGCAGTGGCAAAATACTCTAATAGCTTTCACACACCCACCGCTTTTTCTGTCTGCAAAGCAAATGCTGTAGTTGGACGAGGGGCAAAAGGTGGTGGCAGAACAATTAGGGCACAGTTGCTCCTTTCTGTGGGATTGGGCTGTGGGATGGGGCCGGGATGAGTGCTTTTCAAGGCTTGTGCAAACTGGAGCGCAAAGACTGGGGCGGGAGCACCCATGTGTGCTAAGCAGCAGCTGGGGCAGGGCTCCCAGCCTAGAAAAGCCGATGTGGCTTTTCCAAGGCTCCTGCATCCCCCAGCCCTCCTTCCACACCGGTTTGTACTGCAAACAGCAGCAGCTCTCCTCTGCAGTGCTGAGGTTGGGACAATGCGCCCGGACAAGTGGGTCTTCTGTCCCCAGCTGCACCGGGGCCAGGCTTTACCCAACCTGCAAGCCTTTTGCCTTCCTTCTTTTTCTCTCTCTCTTTTTTTTTTTTTCCCCCTCTTGCAAAATCAATTTGCGGACAGCTCACTCATTTTTTCCCCTTGCAAACTTACCAGCTATTCAGCCCCGGGAAGCACTCGTAAGCATCCTTTGTCCCAGGGAGGCCTGGAGACCCCTTCATTAGCAGTGATTACCCTGAGCAGTTTGACAGCCTCCCAGCCCGCTTACAAGACTTTCCCATTCAGCCCTGGCCGGGGCTGCCCCACTTCTCAAAAGAAACGGAAATATTCAAACATTTCTCCTCCTCCTCCCTCTCCCCCCCCACCTCCCCCCCCCCGAAGCTGAAGAGAGGGAAAGCTGTTTCTCTTATCCACCCTCCCCATTCACTTCACTTTTGATAGAGAGAGAAGGGTCAAGGCAGACTTTTTAGAGACACTTTTCTGAGCGTTTTGTTTAATGTAAATACAAGGTCCCCACCCCTTTCTCGATTCTAATTGTTATTATTTTTAAAACAGCCGAAGACTGGGGAGAGCGACGGTTTGGGCTGTTCCTTGGGAAAAAATAAAAATGCTGAAAATGCCAGGGAAAAGGCATTCCCATTCAATGCGAGAAGGGAAAAGGCAGAAGGAAAAAAATAAAAAGGAGAGGAGAAAGAGCTGAGAGAAGCGGGGTTCTTCCGTGGGTTTTACAGGTACAACCGAGGGCGGCCGGCGCGGCCCCTGTGAGTGAGCGAGGCTGGGAGATGCTCAGTCCTCTTCATCCTCCCACAGCAGCAAGAAGGGGACCCGGGACTGCTCCTCTCAGCGTGGCACGGCGCTCCACTCCTCTCTGTTCCAAAGGGTTGATTTGTGCTGTGTCCCTCCCCAGCCCACTCGGGAGGTCCAGCACCCGTTATACTCCTCAAACCCTCTGTCGAAATACATAATATTAATAATATATGTTGTCCAAATTCCAGGAGTTTTTTTGTTTGTGGTTTTGTTGTTGTTGTTGGGGCGGGGGGGTAGGGAGGGAGGGAGGAAGGGAGGTGTTGTTTGTTTCTTGGATGGGTTTTCTTTTTTTCTCTTTTTGTTAGAAATTCCACATTATGAGAGGCTGAGCTAACATATTAATAGAATTCTCCACCTCTTTATACGTCTTTTCGAGAGCTTTAATCCCCAGCAGTAAGCGCTGCTGTGCCCGCAAGAGCCAGCGCAGAAATGGCAATCCGCTCCACCGATTCCCGGGGAAGAAAAGAAAGGGCACGCTTTATTTCAGGAGATTCCGTCTTGAGGACGCAAACCGCTTTTATTTCACAAACCCCCCTCGAAGGTGAAAAGCGCTGCCCCCAAATCAAGGCAAACCCCGACCTCGTTTGAGGTTTGAGCAGCAAAGCCTGATTGCCCTTGCTTGGCTCTGTCGGGAAAAAAATCTGCTGGGGTTTAAGCAGCAACAAACCTGGAGCAGAGCTCGGCTGCAGGGTTGGGGTGCAAGGTGCGCTCCGGTCCCTTACGCAGGTGGGTTCCCCCCAGAATGGAGCTGGAACCTCCCGCGCTGCCCCCACTTCCCGCACTCGCAAAATGCGGCTTATTTGACACCCTGAATTACACCCCGTTGCCTGTAAACGGACTTAAAAGACAGATAATAAATAGCTGCTACCTGTCCCGTCCCTGTCAGTGGGGAAAATCAAGGCACATGCAAAGGAGATGAAATGCAGATTTAGACATCGGCGGTGCCAACGCCTGTCAGGCTTTAAATGCAAACAGAGGGGGAAAAGCCACTGCTGAGACGGGAATGCACTTCCCGAGAGAAGGCAGCACGACCGAATCAATCCATCACGGAGCTGAAATGGCCCCTGTGCCGTTGCAGAGGAGCTGGGGCGTTGCTCTGCCCGGCTTCGCCTCCCGAAAAAACCGAGCCGAGCAATCAGCTTACCGGGGAGGCATCTCTCGGAGGCCAGGGAAGTAAACGCGATGAGACCGAGCAGACAAAAAAAGCACAGCTCAGGCGATTTAAAGATCAATGTCAAACTGTATAATATAAAATCCTTCTGCTGGGGGGGAAAAGCTTAGCACGCTCCTCAGACCTGGCTTTTGGTGCCCTCCAGGAAAATCGCCGCGAAACAAAGCTACGCAGGGGAGTGATGGGCACAGCTCCGGGCACATTGCAGGAGCTGGGTTATGGGGTTATTTCGCCCCCGATCCGGCCTTCGCCGGGCATGGAGGGCTGTTAATTCCGCTTCTTCTCCATGCATTTGCCAGGTGAGGGAGGAAGATTGTTTTTTCCGGATGGGTTGCCCCCAACCATTCGCCCCCTTCCCCCCCCCCCCTTTTTTTTTTTTTTCCCCTGCCTTCCTTTTCCCTCGTCCCTGTCCAAAAATTCTCCGACGATAATCCCGAAAGCCTCGGCCTCTGGGAGAGGAGAAGCTGCTGCGATGCCTTCTCCTTCCCTCCCCCGGTCTCCCCGATCCTCCGCCAGCCAGGGCCCCGCTCCTCTCGCCGCATCCCGCCTCCCCCGGCTCCCTGCCCTGCAAAGGCATCACGCCGGTACGGGGAACCGGCTATTTTGGTTGCTGCCGAGCCGATGCTGAAATCTCCGTGGCCTCGGAGATGTGCTCTGCGTAACCTGTCAGGCTTGAGACTGACACCGTCATTTCAAAGCAGATGCGAGGGTCGTTCATCAAATATTTTATTATGGGTTTAGGCTGCTTCATACAGTTTCGTCCTGCACATGCTCTACAAGTCACCTGTGCACACAGAGAACAAGCAAAAAATAATAATAATTAATAATAATAATAGAAAAAAATCTACCATAGCAATCCCTTAAATAAGTAAATAAACATATTATATATTTATATAAAACCCCCTCCAAATTTAATGTAATTTAAAGTAAAGCGAAACCCAACAAAAAGAACAGCGTCTTTTCAACATGAAACACCCCTGCGGAATAAGGGCAGCGCTCAGACATTTTACAACTTGGTATTCAGGGGGATTTTTGTTGTTGTTTTTTGTTGTGTGGGGTTTTTTTTCTGGGCTTTTTATTTGTCTTTTTTTTTTTTCTCTCTCTCTCTCTTTTATTATTTTGGGGTTTTTTAGGCATCAACTCTGCAAATCCTTAGAAATAAAGGCGACAACGATTTTTACCACGTGTTTTGATGCAGTCTGTTCCGGGCCAGAAAGGGGGCGTGGGTGGGCAGCCTGTGCCCGGGGAGCGCCCCGTAACCCGGCTTTGGCCATCGCTGCCGGGTGATGGCGAGCCCGGCTGCCCCGGCCGCGTCGGGAGGAACCGCTTAGCTGCCCCCCCTCCCGGCAGCCCGCGGTTCGCCGTGGCGATGGATCAGATGTCACATTCACTGTCGCTGGATGTGATGGAGATGGCGGAGGTGGCCGCTTTGCTGGAGAGGCTGGCTGCGGGGCTGGAGGCTGTTCCCCCCGCTTCCCCGCCGCTTTCCTCCTCCGCTTGCAGCGAGCGCACCGAGCCCTGCGTTAGGACCTGCTGCTGCAGCCTGCAAGGAAGCGGCACACACAGCATCACCGCCAGGCCCCGTGCCCTGGGACCGGCTGCAGCCCCCCGTCTTCCCGCTGGGGCTCTCCCGACCGGCCCCCCGCGCCGCTGCTCCCACCTCCAGTTCACACCAGTTAGTCCTGTCAGTCTGGAGGCTCTGCCCGAGGAACCGGATGCCCACCCCAGGGCCTGCCCTGCTCCTCGGCCTACACACCCGGGAGGCGGTTGTCTTGTGTGTGTGTCTCCCTTCGCAGCCTGTCCCACAAAACTGGACCTCATCCAAGGGCCCTGCAATTCCCTGCAGCATCTCCCGGGCGGCGGGGCCCCTCCAGCAGGCCTGACATCTGCCCTTTTAGCCCACGGAAACGGGCTGCGGGTGACAGCACCCGTTTCCCCGATGTATTGCCACCCGTCTGAGCTCAGCGGAGCTGTAGGCTGACAAGTGGGAACAACCCCCACCCGGGATGCTGGAGTGGCGATAACGGGGGACCGGACCCCCTTCCCCATTTCCCGGGGCATCTGCTTGTGTAGGGGTAACACTGCGATTTTCTTTAAGATGAAGGAAAAGAAAGAAAAGAAAGAAAGAGAAAAAGAAAAGAAAGAAAAAGAAAGAAAGAGAGAGAGAAAGAGAGAGAGAAGGAAAGAAAGAAAGAGAAAGAAGGAAGGAAGGAAGGAAGGAAGGAAGGAAGGAAGGAAGGAAGGAAGGAAGGAAGGAAGGAAGGAAGGAAGG
>JBCJKH010060035.1:22686-34352 GCA_039877255.1 Loriculus beryllinus | reverse complement strand
TTGGTGTTTGGTGTTCACCCCTACGTCAGCATAGTGGGCTAGTAGTCTAAGCCTGCTACACACCCGTGTATGCATACAACCATATGTATATTATATATGTTTGTATTTATAGGTATGCACACTGCATACAGGCACACATACAGATGCATGTGCATACTAACTTTTTATTGGGATATGAAAATATCTGTTCTTTCAAGAATCTTCAAAATATATTTAGATACTTTTCCCTCTGCTATAAATTTATTTAATCATGAACTATGGTAGTAGAAATTAAACAGGGTAAAACTTCTTCAGCTGATGCTCATGGATTATATTTGAGCCACAGGGCACATGCTGGTGCTCTCCCAGAAGCACAAGCTGAGCAGGTCATACTTGCCCTAAATGTTACTTTCAGCTGGTCAAGCACACAAATATTGCCTCAGTTTTATTTTGCCAGTAAGAAGTTCTTATGTTTGCCTTTGGAAATGGATATGGATGAATATAACAGCTAGCCTCAGGTTTGCGAGTGGGGTGGGACATGGGGGGAGCAGTGGAGCCAGGCTCTTCTGGAAAAGTGATCCCCTGTGAAAACTCCTGAACCCAGAGTCAGGGGCTGCTTTCTCCTGCACAGCAAAAGGGATGGGAACAGGTTTATCTTCTGTGCTGAGGCAGGTCTGGGCAGTTCTACATTTTACACATACAAACCAGCTTCTTCAAGGACTGGCAAGGATCACTCAGAAAGACACACACATATGAGCAGCCTGTGTGTCTGATCCCATATACTGCTGACTGCTGTCAAGCAGAGCACTTCATGAAACATAAGGAACAAGAAGTATGAAACATTACTCCTCATTTTTTGCTGTATAATAAACAATTCCATGAGACATAATATATATGATGCATTAAGAAGATACATTGAGAAGAATATGCATATAAATCAGAAGAGAACTATTTAATATGGTGCAGTAGCCCTTACACATTGTTAAAATCTAGGAAGATACGCTACCACACAGGGAGGCAGAGCTTCTTTGTAAAAGGGTTTGGGAAGTAGGGGTGTAGTTGACAAACCTTTTACTGAGAAACCCCAGCAATGTTTTGCTATTCATAGTAAAAGTATAAAAGATGACATAGAAGTCAGTAAGGCCATCGAAGTATGTGGTTTTGCGAAGCAAATCCCAACATGATTTGGAGGATAACCATCCCCACAGGTGCCAGGGCAGATGCAGGGTGGGATTGCTCCTCATCCACAGCTGTGCAGGAGCTGCAGCTTCTGCAGATAAATGGGCAGCTCAGACAGAGGCTCTTACTCTGGATACCTCCGTTTCCCTCTGCTGTGAATGTTGTTTCTGTATCCTGCAAGGAAAGACTCATCTCCAAGGTACCCACATAGTCCCATGGAGGTAGTGTTTAGCGGCATAATGCTCTTTTGATGTATCTGTCCTTGACTGGGATGGCTTAGCTGTAGCTGGGATGAGCAATTTGATTGCTTCAACTGACTTGCAGAAGTTTAAGGGTGCAAGAGCTGGTGTGTTCATCCAGTCTGGCTTTCTGCATGCCCTGAAGTACAGAACCTTGCTTGTTTCTTTGTTAGTCTCTGCTGAGCTGTAGCATGCCTTGTAAGCCTGTTTGTTGTGTTACTCCATTGCTGCTCTTTGCCAAAGGTCTTAGCTATGTTTATTAGTATTGTTTGATGAGAGATTGTAGTGCTATTTTCTGGGCAGGGTTCTTTATACTGACTGAGGCTTGGGGAGGATGTAGTGCAACAGGGGGAATGTGTGGTAACCACTGCATCTGTACCTTCACAAGGGCTAAATGGAAGAACTGCTGCTGGTGATAGCAGTGTTGCTGCTGGTGTGCCTCTATTTGCAACCCATTTATTTTAGTTTCCAGACCTAGTTCAATGCTATTGGTGTTCCCAGTTTTCTTCATACCAACTACTTTTCAAATATCTTACTGGTAAAAAAGGCAAATGTCTTGGTAAGGTCTTACCTTAAGAAAGAGAGGGTGTTTTGATCTAGATATTACCAAATAGCATGACTTTTGTTCATTGCATATGCCATATTGATGTTTGTTTGAATCCTTCACTTGTAAATTCCTAGCTCTAAAGAAATATTTTAAAAGTTATTATATCTGGTGGCTGTGATGGACCTCTTTGCTTCAAATGTTTTTAAATTATGTAATTCTAATACATCAGGTCAGCTGCTCCAGTGATGGTCCCTGAGTCTTTTGATTTTGAAAAGGGAAATTCAAATCCAGCAAATCGTATTAGCAAGGCATTCAGAAATTGCAACAGGGAGCAAACCAGGATGATCCAGAATGAATTTGCAAACTTTTCAGTGTGAGTCTTGAATATAAAACTTCCCTCTTTGAAATTAGCAATTTTCTCTGAAAGGTGGTGGATTTTCACTTCTGATGAGAATAGAATCATAATGAGACACCCACAGGAACCTGAAAAAGAGGGGAAGATGTTAATTATCTTGACAAGGCCACATGTTGTATGTCACAACCAAATACTATATTGATAGTGTTGTTATGGCCACTGTAACTTAGTGGGAATACAAGTCAATAGCTATTGAAATTAGTAAGCTTTTTAAATTGAGTTTGGCTTAGGACCAGTAATATTTAGCATGGCTGCTTTAGGGCCCTGATCCAGCAAAGCATCTGTGCTCTGCTCTTTTTCAGCTTTAACCTGCTCATTGTCTCATTGGATGTAACTGAAGTGTCTGTATGTTTAAAACTAGATATGTACTTAAGTCCTTTATTAAATTATGATTGTAATATGTGATATCTTGTAAAGTAATGGTAAGTCATCTTGTCAGCCAAGCCAGCAATGCAGAGAATGGGCTTTACCCTCTCTAAGTGACAGAGAGACTGGGACGGTCTGTTATCCCTGCTGGCAGTGTTTTTCAGACACTACTTTTACAGCAAGTTGCTCTCAGTCTCTCTCTGCTTTTCAGTCCCTTTCTTCCTTGAGAAAGTCTTCCTGGTGTAAGTGGTGATTTGCTCACCCAGCTGAAGACCTCCCATCAAGGTGAATGTGAGCAGTTGCATCTCTGACTTTTTTTCACTTTCTTTTTTGGTTTCTTTTCTCTCTTCCCCCTCTCTGGTGCTCTTCCCAGTTCTGACCATATGCTGCAGACCCAAGAGGTGGCCGCACCTCTGGGTCCATGGGGCTTGTGGGCACCACCCCCTTTTTCTGACCGCCTATGCAGAAGGGCCAGAGGTGCCCAGGCTGCCTGCCATGCTTCCTGTGGCTGCCTGCCCTTGCTGAGGATTTCAGCATTTTGTCTCTTAACTCCAGTTTGGAAAAACACGTTTTGATACAGCTAAATCATTCATTTTCCTGCCTAGCTTTATTTTGCCAGTTTGAAGTCAATGCAGTCATGGTTTGTAATACTGGTCTCATATGCCAATAAATTGGCCATTGTAAGTGGCACGCATGGACCAGCACCAGCCTGGCAGGCCAAGGGTGGGGTGGTACTTACATGCAATGAAGCTCCAGAGGTACAACCCAACAGGGCCATGCAGAGTTTCGTATGGGCTGCCAAAAGCATTGAACATGAAGAAACCTGCTCCCACCAGAGCAAAGATGATCAGTACTGTACAGAAGAGAATGACACTAACATGGATACTTGCAGGGATAATTTTGAGCAAATCTGGAAAGACTAAAAACAAAATGAACAAAATGTTATTATACACATTAAGCAAAGTTGTTTTAGAGTCAGGCCAGGGATTTCTCACTGCTTTGTGGCAATTATTTTAAATTGTGCTCTTCAAAATGCAACTGAAGATAAAAATTAAGTTACTAGAAACAGGTTTTCATGGATGTGTGGAGGCAGAAGCATTTTGTGAAGCTCAGAATTGGCCAGGAGACAAAGACCAGCTTAGGAAAAGCCTCTCCTACCTTTCCCAAGGGTAATTCCCTGTGCACACCATTCCCCTGTACCTGTTGCGGGATGCCATCAGCCTCAGATATTGTTGGTTTGGAGTAGTGTGTGCTGTTTGCTTACTCTCATGTGCCCCAAATGCACAGATGTTTGGGCTTGTCCTTTCATCTGCAAGCAAAGCAAAGAGTTGCTCCTGGCTGGGATGCTGATTGCTTTCCTGTTTCAGAGCAGGGATTCCGCCACTTTGATTAATACAAATATTCAGTGTTGGTTTCGTATGTTTATACCCAAAGAATATGTGGGTGCTTTCTGAAAACCTTAAGCAAACAATCTAAGTTAAAAGGTCTATGTTTTGTTGTGAAGAAACAGGAAATCATTGGTAGAGCTGCAATGCCAACATACTGGAAGGTTAAATGTGTTGTGTACTACATGTGGGTGGGAGATGCTCAAGGCTCCAGGAATGTTTGCTATCCAAGGACCTTAACATGTGAAGTTGTTTATAGTACAGAGGCTCCCTGTGAAAATCCACCAACAGTTATTGCCGAAGACATGTAGACACCTAAAAGGATCAGGGGGTTCTTAGCTCCTAGCCTTTAGCAATGTTCTAATTTCAGAAAATAGAAAAAGCATTTTTCATAAAAATCCTTAACAATAGAAGAGATAAGTGTCATATCTCTTCTATATATAATGTACATAAATTAATATCTTAAATTATTCTTAAAATGAAATATGATACTAAAGAGGGAGAAATTAATAAAGTTTGCCCAAGAGTTATTTGCAATAAACTATTTGAATGAAATTTTGAAAGAATAAGCACACTTTCTAAAATCAAAATTTTCTCCTCTGTATTTCCCCAAATAAATCACTTGTGGAATGTTTTGTGTCTAGAAGCCCAAGGCCAAAAAGGTAAGATGATAAATCACTGAGAAGAAATAGAGAAACCTTACAATAAAAAAATGGGGCACTGAGACAAAATAAGAGATAACACATAAAATGAGGGTACAGATGTGAAGGCCAGTGCTGTGCCCTGTCATCAGGTGAGATGCCAGGAAAGCTTTGCTCTGTGGAGCTGAGAGTAAGGAGGCTGCGAGTACCGCATGTGTTACACAGTTAATGCAATGCTTTTACCACATGCTTTATGATTTTATGTTTCCAAAAGCTGGAAACTTTTGCATCAGCTGCATGTGTCACTACCTCTCTTGTCCTAGTTGCTGCCCCATGAAAGCCTACAGAGAGGGCTGGGACTGCAGCAGTGAGGAGCAGTATCCAAATGGAATAGGCATCTTTGCTCTTTGAGTCAGTGACTGGTGCCTGATGGACTGAGGGCTATGCTGGGACCCAGCTATGTGCCACTATTTATATGAAGATTTAAGAATGCTTTATTTTAGACATTTTTATGCGTCTTGTTAGCTACTCTTTCAAATTGTGATCCTACTTAGCTGGGCACAAGGGGATAGTCAATCAGGCTCAGTATGACAGAATAACTTTTAATAATTCATTTTTGTTTGGCAACAATGGGTATTTTAGAAAGAATCATTAAAAACACTTAACTGCTTGTGGTCCACAGGGGCACAATTAAACTGGGAGTAATAATACCTTGGCACTGCCTCACTGCAGCTGTAATGTGCCAAGACTAAAAGAAGTCTCACATAAATTACTCTACCTCTTAAAATGTTTACCAGCAAACAATTCTGCAGCTTGCCATGCAGTGAACATGGTGGGGCAGGTAAGGTGGTGTCAAACTCATTTATCCCCCTGGTTAAATGAAAGGGAAATTGAAGCAAATGTTTACAAACTGCTCTTTAAGCCATGCTAAATATCACCTTTTGCATTGGTGGTGGCAGCCGGGAGCAGAGAGAGGCACCAAGTGCTCATGGAGGATGATGGCTCAAGGCCTCTCACTAGGCATGGGGTTACTGATGACTACCTATTGTCCAGTTTGGCCACTGGTACTTAAATTCCTTATCTCATCCAAATAAAACACAAAGCATGCTTTAGAAACTATATGTTGTGTTTATTAAACTTTATATTATGTATTTAATGAATTTATAAGCATAAGAGGCACTTACACTGTTAATCTGGTATAAGGTACAATTTTACAGTTGTACCATTTAGGCTAGCTAACAAAAAGGCTGAAAAGTCCCTGCCTGAGCAGAGTTTCTACAAGGAATAATGTTAGTTCTTGCAATGCCACCTGATGTTTTGGGAGAACATGAAAAACTGTATTTAACAATTTTGTTTGTTTTAAGAAAAAAACATTGCTGCATTGTACTGAATCTTTCCTTTGGCACCTGCATTTATAGCTGTTTGTCATTAAAATCTTATATGACATATCAGGAAAAAATTAATTCCAGCAGCTATGTTGTCTAGAAAGAAAAATGTTCCTTCATTATAATGAATGAAATTGCGTCAGGTATGCATGCCAACGACCTTTAGAAAATGAACTACTGACCCAGAAACTGATGAGAATCAGCAAGAGCAAATGAAGCAGAAGGCTTTCCCCAGCTGAACTGGGTTTGCTGGCAGAGAAAATTCATTTTACAGCTAAAAGAGATATAGTGGTCAGATGGGAGCATTTAATGGGAGCAAACATAGAACTAAATCATTTAGTCTGTTTTCCGTGCCTTTTCTTAGACATGCTAAAGGGCACTTCAGTGCATTACACTATGCATGTGTATATTGTATTGAGTTGCCTTGTTTTTTGGGACGCTCCCAGGGAGTTCCTGAGCATGCTGCCTGGGCCTGGACAGGTCTGCTATGGCCCCAGGGAACATGAACCAGCTCTTCCATTAAGTGGTCTCTGAAGTGAATGCTTCTAGTAGAGGCATATTTTGCTATCTACCCAATCACTGTTTCTAAATATAAATCCTATTTGTTGTGTTTGCTTTTTAATCTAAATAAAATAAAATATGATCTGAGAACAGCTTATGAGGACAGCAATGCTTCCACCCTCAGCTGTCAGCAAAAGCCTGTGGAAGCAAAGCCTGCGCAGTGGAGCTTCATGATCGGTACAACTGGGCTTGTGAAATTATTGAAGCTGTAAGAGGTCTCATTGAACGTATAGACAATGCTAAAGATCACCTTGTTGTGTTACATTTTCAAAGTACTATGTAAAGGATACCAGTACAGGCAAATGTGACTGGCAGGATGGGCTTGTAAAGTTTTATGTAAGACTTACTGAAATATCTCACTGTTAGTACTTGGTGTGCATGGAAGGAGAATAAAAGGTAAAAGAATGCTCCAGTAAATAAGCTTAGCTCCAGTTTTAGGTGGGCCAAGGCTCTGCAGCTCTGTTTCTGAGCCCAGTGCTTCAGCCTTGCCAGCTCTGCTGCTGCATGTGATCATCTACTGCTGCCTGGTGAGCTGTGATGTGGGGAGCAGGGCCCTTCTCTCTGGGGAAGGACATTGCTGCATCACAGGCTTGTCAGCAGCTACACTTCTGACTCGAGGGGTGTCCAGCATGAGGTTAAATCCAGCCTTGATCCCAGATCCTGGGAGCAGGCATGAAAGCATGTGCTTCAAACCTCATTTTCTCTGTCTGAAAATGAGAGCAGTGCTATTTACTAGACGGAATTATTCTTTTAATCTCCTTTATGCAACTCTTGAAAGCCTTGAAGTTCTCTGAATATGTAAGTTTGGCACTCATATTAAAGAAATTAATTTTTAACATTGTGCTGTGCAGTAGGATTCTGCAGTCCTGTATGAACAGTCAGAGTTTGTGCTTTTTTTTTTTTAACATTCCAAAGTGGGCTGCTTAGCTGTAATCAAATACTTCATGTTATTCTTTTAACACAAACATTTATATGTTTGTGTTTATATGCTCATTTGAAAATATACTTGTGAATGAAAGTATGGGAAAACTTGGTTAGGTGAGATTTCTGTGAGTGTGGACAGAAAGAGTATGCCTGTAGTGAGAGCAAACTCTGTGACCCTGGGGCACTTCTGGTTGAAAATGTTCTGCAGTAGTTTCACAGATCCAGGGCTTACCTGTATACAGCATTGTGAGATGTTTAAAAATATAGAATGATTGATATTATTAAATCATCACAAACAAGCTCTGCATTCATATTCTCTCTTGCACCTGTAATATTAATTCATACTGCCCACAAAATTAAAATTCTTTTGAAATGACTGCTACAATCACACTAGCAATATATTAAAATAGTTCCGCCATAACAAGATGAAATGAACATATGGGAGCCTGAAAGCAAGGCACATCAATGAAATGGTTTAAAAATATCCAAATAAGAAATACGTGGAAAGAAAATTGTTAGAAAGAGAAGCTAGTGAGCTCTCACCTGTGGCTGGCTTTAGTCCTGCCTTGTGCACCAAGCCAATACAAACGGTTGTATGGAACCCAGACAAATGGCAGTAACAGAGCTGCTGATCGCTAGTGGCTTTGTCAGCTGTAGTTCACAGCAATTTCACCTACAGCAGAAAACTAATTCCTTGGGATTTAGTTCACCCTTTGAAAATTCACCCCAGCCTATAGCCAAATATCTGCACACTGTAGTGGCAAACAAAGTGATGAAGAGAACTTTATCTGTATAAACAGACTAGCAGTGAAATTTAATTAGAGATGGAAAATTTTAATATCAAATTAATTTGGTCTATTACTTTGGAAAAATATTATATAATAAATAATTTGATGCCTAATCTGGTAACATTAGCTTGCCTTAAATGACTCATATTACAATTTATTGGTGCCGTTTTAGCAGAATGCTTCTAAACTGCTCTGTAGTGACTTCAGGTGGTGTACTGTACATAGAAGAAATGGTTGTTACTAACTGTTTAATGTGCTGCTATGTACAAACTATGTTCATTTGATTATTTTGTTCATCTTATGTTTGAAGATGAATACATTATATTATATGTAAAACAAAACCATTGCTAACAATCTTTGATAAAATTCTGTATGTCAGATACCAAGTTTGACTTGCAGAACTGCTGACTACATGTCAGCTACCATCAACCAGCAGCTCCTCCAGTTAATGCAGCTGCTTTGTTTCTCAACAGCAGCTGAGTGTATCTATGCCCCATCTCTTTCATGGGATTCTGCTAGATTAGTTCATTCTTTCATGATGGCACAGAGGACATAATATTGACACACATGCACAGGAAGATGAAAGAGATTAACTGAAAACCAGAAATAACTCTTCTTTAAAGTATTAGTATAAGTCTTGCAATGTAGACATCTGTACAACTGAAAATTAGGTTGTTTGAAAATCTGAGTGTGACTTTACTAGTATCAGAAAATAAGTTATTTGTACCTGAAGATCAGAACACTAACAGCAGCATTTGCTTTAGCATATTTCATGGTCATTAGACTCTGTGTGAGCAAGAGGACACTGGGGCAGCATCTCTCTGCTCCCCTAGCTGTCAGCAATGTGGTGCTAAATAATTCAAATGCTATTATTACTCACATGAAAACTGGAAAGGTCTCCCCCCGAGCCCACACTGTCTCACACGCTCGCCATAGAGAAGCCCATACTGGATTTCGCCAATGAACTTCTCCAGCTCCTGGCCAGTGGCGTTGACGAGCAGGGCTCCAGTCTTGCAGAGTATCGTCCCCTTAACCCACAGCTGTGTGCTGATGGCTGCCGCCGTCCCCAGCGCACAAGCAAAGCTCAGCACCCCAGCTATGCAAAAGATAATTTTCTTCTGCTGGGCTGGCATGGTGGTGTGTGAGCCCTCCGAGGGACGCAGCTTTCAGCAAGGCAGCGACAAGTTCTTCATCAGCACGGCAAACAGCCAAGCTTCCCAATGAGAGGCCAGGCACCCAGCCAGCCCTGCTCACAGCCAGAGCTCTCTCCTTGGAGAGCTTCAGCTGCAGACTTCTACAATGCACACGCTTCCTGGAAGATGCTGTAAAGGTTCTTCTTCCTTGTTCCCTTCTGTATGGCTTTAGCTTGTGCACTGATCTTGTAAAACAAGCTGGAAAACAGAGTAGTTTGTAGAATGTTTCACCGCCTTCTGTCACTTGATAACAAGGGTTTAAGATGACAGATCTCTGTAATTTGATGAGCGCTCTGCTCTTTCCAGCCCCCTGCCTAATAGGGTAAGCAGGGAATCTCAGAGACAGGTTTAGCTGCTGCATCTGATTATCTCAGAAAAGGAAGTTTTCAGAGTGTTGTTTTCCAGGTTTTCCTCTAAAGCTAGCAATACTGAGTTGCTCTGCTATTTTTAATTTTCGGAGTGTTTTTCTTTTTTTGTGGATGTTTGTTCCTAATCCAATGGTGCAGTTAATGCATTAAGCTAGGAGGCCCCCTCTGCAGTATTTGATTGCATTTGGGCACTTGCTTTTCCCTGTCACAGCATTCCCTGGCAAAGGCAGTGTGTCTGTTAATATATTGCACTGTTTTGGCTGTGGTGTGTAGGATGCTCAGACAAGCATTTAAGTTCAGGCTTCAAACATACACAACCATGTTTTCTCTTACTTCTTTACTGAAGACCCCCATTGTAACCCCATGCTTGCAGCATGCTGTCTCCCTGTGGTGCATGCAGAAGGGGCAACCCTGGGGGGGGCGCTGCCTTGCTCTTCACATAACCCAGTCATGGGCACAAAATAACCCATCTCCTGGAGTGTGGTGCTGTTGGGGCCTCAGTTAGGACTGGGAGCACAGGTGTCTGCATCAACCAACTGACTGCCAGTGATTTCAGCAAACACAAGGTTTGTTTTTTTGGTTTTTTGTTTGGTTTTCTTTGGTTTTCTTTTTTTGCCCTTACCAAATTAATTTAGAAAGTGGATTAACTGGATGCATATCCATTGCAGGAATACTGTTTAAGTGATTTAAGAGTATTATATCGGTTAGGCTTAAAAACTGAATCTGTTTTAACTAGAGGTTTTCAGATGACCTTGGAATCAAAATGAACAAGGCTGTGTACAGACAAAACAGACAAACGACTTTTTTTTATGGTTCATGATGTGATCATCATACATAACCAAAAGATTGCATGCTGCAGTTATCACTGGGGTCTATTACCACAGAGCTTGCACATGCACTGTGCTGAATACATACAGGTTTGGGAAAATGCTAATTTTTAAAGATGATTTTGAATACTTGAGTGGAATGTATTTATTGTTCCCTGAAGGACTATAATATTTCTGTATGACTATCGCCAGCACAACAGAAGCAAAAGGAACAGACTTGAACATATGCATGTAGAAGTGATTATGTCCTGGGAAGAATGTGATGGAGGCGGGGGAAGGGGGCATGGATAATTGCGTTTATCTGTTTTGATGGCTACTTTTTTCAAGAGTCAGCTTTCTGGTAGCCTGTTTGTATGGAGCAGTAGTTTATGCCATGGAAAAGTATATAGTTTTCTGAATGAGTTAAAATGTTTCAGAATCCCCTGGAAAAGCGAAGATGGTGAAGCAGGAGCAGTCAGCACCAAGGGTGCTTTGCTGAATCTCGTGGTAGGGCAGTCAGTGCTGGTGGTGTGAAGTAAGCAGAGATGAAATCAGGCTAGAGATAGTGCCATACATAGACAAGCTAGATGTTAAGAGTGGAAAATTGCCCTGGAGTTTGCCCTAAGGTAACTTTTATTTGGAACAGTTATTGTCAGCTATGGGTTCTGACTACATTTCTTTGAAAACAATAGTATGTATGCCTTGGCAGATGGAACAAGTCCCTTTCTAACCCTAGCTGTCAATTCTGCAATGAACATTAAGGAAGGATCTGACAGGATCTCTTTGTGTTTGCCCAGTAATACGATGTTGCTTTCTGGGTGGTTAAAATAATATTTCCTGGTATCTAGCCCACTGTGTTTATCAAACAAGTATAGGGAAAAAAGCTCATG
>JBCJKH010060035.1:0-22585 GCA_039877255.1 Loriculus beryllinus | reverse complement strand
AAAGCTCATGCTCTCTGACATTAAAAACTGGCAGTTTTAGGAAATAAGATATCCTTCAACGAAATTTTGTCAGCTTTTTGTAACATCTTCCCTCTTCTAAAGCATGTGAGGCAAATAATTATCCATTAGTAAATAACCCAATAATGTTTGAGATTGTCAGACCATTCTGCATGACAAAAAAACCCAAACAAACCCACCAACAAATAAACCAAAAAACTGGGATCTGTGTGTTTAAATAAATCCAGATGTGTTTGACAAATTTTTGGGAATAAAATATAGTGATACTACCTTAAAATATGCATGATATTAATCTTTCAAAGCCAGGGATCACAACACTGATCTAGCATGCCAGTGGAACAGGTGAAAATCTCTAAAGCAGTTTTATCTACTTGCAGAGTGAAGAAAAAGAGCTGACAAACACAGCTGGTCCTTTGGGCATGCCCTTGAATCACATACAAATGTCTGATAAACCTGCCAAGGAAGGCAGCTCAGAGTTGGATGTTAAAATTTGGTGATCTCAGGCTTGTTGATTCTTGCCTTTGGCGAGCAACACAGAGGGATGCATGAAAAGCAATTCAGTATCCAAAAATGGCACAGATTTAAATAGATGTATAACAAATATGAGTCAGTGTAGGGCATTACTATCATACTTTATTGCTATTGCAGTAGATGTTCAGCCTCAGCTCAAGTTATCTGTGGTTTGATTAGAGAATTGCTTAGAGATAAAAGAAATGTGGTTTGCCTGTATTTCCTGCTCTTGTGCATGCTAAATTTGAATATAAACTCATTTGTAGAGTGCTGCTGTTAATTTTATTTAGACTTAATTGCAAACATCTAATCTGGTACTTCCAAAGTAGCTCTTGTTTGTACTGTCCCAGAGATGTAGCATAAGGAGTCTGGCACAAATAAGGGGTAAAAAGGAGAGAAAAAGAAGGTATTCATGGTTTCTCGCTGTAGTGCTAATATAGAATGTACCTTCCACTTCTGTATCGAAGGATACGGCACCTATACTGAGGGAGAAATGTGTTCTCTGTAGCAGAGCAATAACTGCAGGCTGTGAGACTGCAGCCATGCCCCAGTTGGGTGGGCAAAAGGTAGGCAAATACAGACATCCACCTGCATGGTGGGAAAAGGAGGAACCCTAAAGCTTTAAGATGCATTAATCAGAAACTGCAGCCTCTGTTGACATCACGTTTCCTGTGCTTGGCTGATCCACTGGGATTGTTGGGTCCTCTTGGGTGGTAGGGACTGACCCCTGTGAGCATCCTTTGGGAATCACGGAGCAGTGTGTCTCCTTTGCCCTGTGCTCAGGGGTGCAGCTTATGTAAGATGGGCCAAGAGACTCTCCCAATGGCCACCCAAGGCTGCATCCCAAAGGGACATGATCATTGCCGATCGAGCAGCACAGCGCTTCTCCACAGTGTTTTGGTACCCTTGGGAGTGGGATGGGGAGCTCTCAGACCCCAGGCAGTACAGCAGGAGGGAACTGGTGCCCTTTGCTCCTCGGCCTTGCGCCGCTGGAGCAGAGCAAGTGGCTGTGCCCGGGGAGATGGGTGGGTGAAAACAGGTGAGGCTCTGCTGCACCATTCTCCTCTGAAGCCGGGGTACCCGGGACGTGAAGCTCCTTCTGGGAATCCAAGTGGCGGGCTGCGCCTTAGAGCGGCGGGGAGGGGGGGAGGCAGCGGAGCGGCAGCAAGTCACCTCTCCTGGGCCATGGCCTCCTCGACACACCGGGGGGTGGGGGGGCGGGCGGTTCTCTCACCTAGTGAGTTATGTACCCGCTAAGATGAACGGTATTAAGAAAGGGGACAGACGATACAGGGTGGACACGCCGGTGCCGCACGCTGCGGCTAAACGGGCCCTCAGCGAGCGCGTCCAACCGCCCCGCTTCCCGCAGAGGACTGCCCGGCGCCTCCCCTCTCCAGGCCGGGTGGGCAGTGCTGCCCTCCTGCGCCCAGCCCCTCCTCGCCGTTCCCCCGGGGCAGCTCGGGGGCTGCCGGCCGCAGTGTATGGTGCGGCGTTCGGCCCCGTCATCGCCCCGGTGCGGTGAGCAGCGCGGGGGCCGCCGCTGTGCAGCTGTGTGAGGGCTCGGGCGGCCCTGTCAGCACCTGCCTAACGAAGGGGAGCGGGGCGGGGTGGGCCGAGGCACGCCACCCCCGCGGCCATCCAGCCGCCGCGCACCCCGCCCCCGGCGCGGCGGGGGTGAGGCGGGGGGCGAGCCGCCGAGTGCTGCTCCCTGGAGTACGGAGCCAGCTCCAGCGCCCGCCCGCTGCGCCGGCGAACATGAGCGATCATGGCCGCCTTCGGGCTCCTCAGCTATGAGCACAGACCGCTCAAGCGGCCGCGCCTGGGGCCGCCCGACGTCTACCCGCAGGACCCGCGGCAGAAGGAGGTGAGACCGGCCGTGCTGCACCCGCGGCTCCGGGGCCCGGCTGCCAGCCCCGCCCCCGCCCCTCGCCCTTGGCGGGCCGCCGTCCGTGCCTGCCGGCCCCGGCGCCTCCCCCGAAACTTTTGAGCGGCGCTGCGCGGCCGCGGAGCCGCCCGCTGACTTGCATTTTCTGCGGCGAGGGGGGGGCGGCGGTGCCGCTCACCGCCACCGCGGCCTCAGCGCCCGGGCTCGCCCAGTGGGGAGGCTGCGAGGGCAGAGGGGCGGGCCGCAGCCACGAGGGGTACCCTGGCCCGTGAGGGGCACCTCAGTCCGTGACAGGCGGGGGCCGTGAGCGGCACCGTGTCTCGTGGGGGGCATGGGCTGCCCAGAGGGTGAGAGGTGCTGCTGGCTGAAGCAAGCATGGGCCCACTAAGCTGCCCACCCGTGTTTCTGACCTGACAGCGGAGACCTGTGCTTGGAGGAATGAAGGGTCTGGAGGGCTTTGTAGGCTTGGAAATGTGTCTGAAAACAGGGTGGAGGTGAGCAGGGCTGTAGCTTGTAGTCTTGTGTCAGGCTGTGTCTGTCCTACTCCTGGGTACCACAACCAAACCCATGGAGACCCACTGTCGGTGTTGGGGGCAAGTTTGGTTCAGGCAGACGCTGTGGCATGGCTAGTGGAGCAGCAGTGTTGGTTGTAGACTCTCCCTGTCCTGACTTCCCAGTGTCATTTCTTGGCTACTGGCCTTCCATAGGTGGGGAGAAGAAGCTTCTGGTAGGGTTTTGTGAATGGGTTATCTCCCAGCAGTATTAATGGGATGCTCTGAGGTTTGCCTTGTGTACCATGTTGTGACGTACATGAAGCTGTCTGTGGCAGATACTTTCACCTCTTGTGTGCTTGGCCTGGGATGTCCCATTCTTCTGGTGTTCCTGGCCCTCCCAGTGAATTAGGAGCCCCTAGAAGTCAACAGGCAGATGATGATGATAAACTCCAGTTAAATGAAGCAAGTACAATAGGACAGCCATGTAGTGGGCTGTGTGCTTTGCTCTCTTTTTAGTCTGTTGTCATCTTGTTGAGACTTCCAGTGAAGAGGCTAATTAAGAGTAATTTGTTAATCTTTGAGCATTATCAACTGGTTCTCTTAGGCTGGAGAGCACTTACCAAAGAGTGATTATTGGTCAGTGCTGGTTGAGAGGAGCTTTGACAACATGTACTAAAAGATGCATATTCAAGTCTATTGCTAAGCCTTTGACACATATCTCAGGTTTTTGGCCTCTAGCATCTTTCTGTGTTTTCACCTTGTGCTGCTACTCATATTTACAAACTTGATGATTATGGTAACTAGAAATATTTCTCTAACGTGTATTTTTAAAGCATGATTGTGACCAGACCTCCAGAACTGCACCTGAACTCAACTATGACAATATATAGAGATGAATTTTTAGCTCTGGGCTGTTGAATATTTTTAGTCAGGTGGTGGATTGATTCTTGCAGACACGTTTATAAATATGCAGCCCATTACAATAAGAATGGAAGTGGCAAATGCCCAGATGGTTAATATTTAAAATATGTTTTGTGGGTGCATTAGTAAGTAGAAAAATAACTGCGAGAGGCTCATTGTTATTTGCCGTAGCGTAATTGATTGAAATGTGGCTTGGGGAAAGTCTGCGTTCCATGTGTGTATGTGAAGTGTTAATGTGTGTTGCATAGGGCATTTACAGGACACGGCCCTGTGTCCTTTCAGCTTTCGGGTTGAAGAAGTCTCTCTGTCATTTGGAAAAGAAGACAAATGCAGGATTACAAGTCCTGCTAGAGGTGGGAATAGACTGCCTCGTGACTTTGGTGTTGCTGACTGTTGCCCTGTGCCTTTCTAAGTGCCCTCCCAGCTAAGAGCTGGTACCTCTAGGAACCTGGGCTCTCATACTCCCAAGCCTGGTCACCTGAGCGCCAGGTGGAAATCTGTGTCCTTTGCAAGGTACTCTTATGAAAAACTTTGGGTAAGCCTCAGCCCATGAACGCTGCCACTGGGTGCAAAATGCTGTCTGCAAAAATGAGGGAGTGGTGGAAGGGAAAGTCTTCAACTTGCATAGCACATAGCTTCTGCTGGAGTGCAATTACCTGCTGGGGCTGACTTTAACACTTGGTACTGCTCTAAAAGACAAAGATAAGGAAAAAGTTAGTGTTTTCCTTGAACCTTGGGCAGTGCTTTGCGTGTAGTTTCTCTGTATAGTCAGTAATCCCTGCTGCTGCTGATTGTGGAGCAAAGGTAGACCTGGAAATCAAACCCTTGTAGGAGCAGCCTTCAAGTGTTAGAATCGGCTGGATTCTGATAACTTTACGTGTGAGTAATGCTTTTATGCTTGGTTTAATTCAGTTTCAAGGCACAAAAAAGCACAATCAACATCATTTTATGCTGAGATACAGCCTTCAGACAGAAGAAATTTAATCACCTTCCCTGCACACAGTGTACAGGGTTTGACCCTTCCAAGGCTAAATTCTTCAGCATCTACAGTCGTTGGTAGCCCAGGCCACTGGTAGGATGGGTAAAGCAGCTGAAATTTATGTGAGAGAGGTGTCTCCAGTATTACCCCCCTCATGCCAGAACCTAGAGTCTTTTTGGGTCCTCTAGGTATCTCTTTATGTCATATGTCATCTTTCCTAGTCTCTGGTACAGCTTGCTTTTGTGTATGGTTAATCCTTGCTTGTGACTTCTGAGCTGCTGATTCAGACTGGATAATGCGTCTCTAAGTATTGTTAGTCCTCTCTTCATCATGCAATACAGCTTGTTCAGTAATCTGTAACTAGCACAGGATTTCTTTTAGGGAGTTACTTTTTTGATCTTCTTGTTCAAACCAAGCCTAACATTTGGTGGTGTAAACTGAGTGGGAGCAGAATGTTTGTGCTACAGCAGCTACACCACAGGATGAAATCCTGGACCTTCCTGCAGAGGGTTTGGGTCTCCACACCAACGCTATGGTTGCTCCAAGCTGCTGAAAGTGAGAGCCCTGTTGTAATAAAAAGACACAAAGCAAAAGATGGAGTATGTGAGAGGATCTGAAAGTAATGACTGGTTAAAAAGATCTGTTTTGTTGCTTTCATGAGGTTAATATCGATTTTTAGATCAGGGAGAAAAAGAATGTCTTTCAAAGATTCCTTGGTTTTGACTGTCAAATAGTGCCTCTGTAGCTCTGTACATTGTCTGTTTGCTCAGCTCAGATGTCAGACTTAGATTTCTGCTTTTCTCTTATTGGTGTGGTGCTGCAGTAAGCGAGTGTTACTGTGCTAATAAGGAAGCAAGAGAATGCTTATGTTGAAAGAGCTCATCACGGTTAATTAATGTGGAGCTACACTGTGCACAACAACCAATAATAATGCCCCAATGCTTGATCCTAACATTCAGCTCATTTGTTCTCAGTCTGGGTTTGAGTGCCTTGGCTGCAGCTGACTGGGTAAGTGCTACAGGTGGCCTCCTCAAAACAGGTTTTATGGTGGTCAGAGCTATGATGGAGTGAGGTGATGCATGCAGGCTTACGTTGCGGGTCTGCCTTCTGACAGAGCTGGTGCTGCTCAGCTCCTGTGATTGTGGGCCTAAACATAGCGGGCTTTCTTTCTGTAAAGGTATCGATCTGTACATGTTGCATTCAGAAACAGAGTGCTGCATGTGGGTCTTGAATATCTGACACAAAACAATTAAAATTCCTTCTGAAACAAATTAACGCAGTTTGGGCCTGGTTGTTCATTTGGCCATTTGAAGTCTCAGAAGGATTTTGAGCCTTGATTGGGCTTGCTTGGGGCCTGTTTGTCATTTTGAAAGAAAGCTTGACATCCCTGCAGGAGCCTAGAGGATCCAGCAGGTTGTAGTGCAGAGTGCGTCGCATAGTGACAGCAGTGTGTGGTGCCTGTGCCTCTGATTAGGAGAGGGCTTGCAAATCAAGGCAAGTTAAAGCAGGCTTAACCCTGGTACATTCAGTATTGTACAGTGTAGCTGTGCTAGCACTGCTGGTCATTTGCCCAGGAAACTTTCCCCTCTGCTGAGTAGGGGACAGCTGTGCTTTCAGAACATGACCCTGAGCTGTCAATGGAGCTGGCCTAAGTGAGATGTAATGAGAGCTCCTGTGAGCATCCGTTTTATTGTTAATTTGTTGGTAAAGGTGTCTGTTCAGTGTGTTCACAGATGATATGTCATTTCATGTCTAGTTTGTGTTTGGTTATGCAACTGTGCTATGTTCTCTGTGTAAGATTTCTGAACTCCTGCTGAAGGCAGGGGGAAATCTGAGCTAATAATCTGAGCCAGACAAAACCAAAACATGTTTATGTTGCCAGTCCATCCGCAGCTTGTTCCTACCATAGTGGTAGATACAGCAGTACAACATATGGTTAGTTATTTTTAGCATAATGGTATCCGGACAGCTTTTGTCAAAGAGGTTTAAAGATAACAGAACTGGGGTCGTACATGGAAATGGCACTAGTGTTAACTTGTGTCTCCTTATGCTTGCAATTTACCTTTTATTTATTTGCTTATAATCTCCTTGATCACTTTCATTTCTGTCTTTATCTGTGTTTTCAAGGCTGTCTTCGTGTGGTGTGGGTAGAGGAGCGCTTCTTGTTGATTTCATTTAAAATTCAGATGAGGCTCACTACCTTCATAAACCCTACAGAGCTTGGATTTCTTCTAAATATGTTGCTGTCTTCTGTGTTACTCCCCAACTTCACAAAAATACTGAAAAAAGGCATGGCAAAGTGTAAGAGAATAAACTGAATGATAGCTTCTGGGTTGCTGCTTTTGGGGAGATTTGTTGCTCAAAGCTAGTAATAAAACCTAGTGATAAAATGACACTTAACTTTATTTTCTCCCGTTTTATTTGCTTGTTGCAGAACAGTTGCTCTTTGTTTTTGTAGGTTATTGCAGAGTCATCTCAGGGATTGTTCCAGTACTTCACCCAGAGCCCACAGTGGGTCCATAGACCACCCACAGTGGTCTATGGACCACTTGAGCTTCTGTACAGTATCTTTGCTGGCAACTAAGTGATTCCCTGGGGAGATTAAGAAAAGCAAGGCAAGGTGGAGCGGGGCAAGGCAAGTGAAGGTCTATGGGACAGCGCAGTGCAGGGCAGGGCCTGTGTTAAGTTCTGAGCTCCTCACTACAAGAGACACATTGAGGTGCTGGAGTGGGTCCAGAGAAGGGCAGCACCCCTTTGTAGGCAAAACAAATGCTATCTTTATCAAGTTAGTCTTGAAGCCTGTAGTAAGGCAAACACTTAATTGGGACTGGAGTGTAGGAGTGGCATTGTGTTCCTCTTTGCTGAAATCATGTGGATGTGCAAAGTGCTTTGAGGGGTTCTGGTGGATGCAGAGTGTAACGTACTAGCAAATACATGAATTTTCTCTGTGAAAACATGCTTCTCTGAATGATGTGGCTTCTTAAATTGTCATCTCACTTCTTGCCCTTGATACACTCTTTGCAGGATGAACTTACTGCAGTGAATGTAAAGCAAGGCTTCAGTAATCAGCCTGCCTTCTCTGGAGATGAGCATGGATCTGCTAGAAATATTGTAATTAATGCCTCAAAGGTAAGACAGGGCTTTTCAGTCTGAGCATACTCACTGAAATTGGAACCTGGCTGGCAGTGGTTGTACTTGGTTCTTGGCTGATATGCTTTCTAGTTGGAAGTCTTCATATTAAAGTTAATAGCAGAACTAATGTAAGAATGCTGAGCTGTGATTCTGCTACCTACTGTTATCAGTCTTCAGAGGAAAACATGAATTCCAAGACAAAACATAACTAGCACACTTCATCAGAGAAGAGACATTAATTTTTGCTCCTGTTCTTTTATTTGCTTCACTTACAATTGTGACTCTTTCTCTGGAAGTCCCTTGTATTTATACATCTTTAGCTTGCTTTGGTCTTGTATCTGTGTCATCAAACTGTTTTCTGCCAGGAGAAATTGGTTGCTGTGGTTCAGGTCTCGGAAATATATTTTTGGATTATTTATTAAAATTTTGTTTAGCTCTCCTGTGGTGGGATATTTTTTTTTTTTTGGTTTGGTTTGGGTTTTTTTAGATTTTTTTTTAGAATCAAGGTAGTGTAAGAGACAAAAAAAGCAATAAAAATCACTAAAATATTAGTTACTATCTTCCAAACTGAAGATAATAGCTGCTTAGAAAAAAAAACCCATCCTGTATTTCTTTGAGGTTTTAAGGGAGAATGTTATCAAGAAGCTTATAAAAATGTTTTTGGATAAAATAATTTCCTGCTGTTTGTTTTTTAAAATAAATAACACTTTACAGCTTATTAGAGAATGTGAATTTACTTATACAGTGATGCTCTTTTATTTTAGCAGGAGGAAAGTTACAAGTAAATGACAGGGTTGCTGTTGCTGAAATCTTTAAGGTTTTCCTGTTACATTCTTCTGATTTTGTTTTCTAGAATTGTTACCTGCAGGCACTTTTAGTCTTACATTTTAATTATTCATGTTCTAACTATTGAACAGAACTGTCTGAAAAGTAAAACAGAAATTTGCAAAGACGTACTTACAGTTACTTGGAAGATTTAAGTGTAGAATTATAAAAATAAGTTCAGTATCTCCTAAAAGCTTTTTATATATTTTAAAATTACCCATATATAAATATGTTTATTAGAAAGTCAAACAGTTTATTCTTCTTGTCAAGAAGAATAAAAAGGCCTAAAAATTGAATTTTCTTACAGTAATTTTGAAAAGTAAATAAGCTTATATGGGAAGTAAAACCTCTATTATTTTCTTTTTTTTTTCCTGCTGTTTTGGGATTGAAAGTACGGGGGGAAGCAAATCTTGTGAAGCTTTTAATTCTGGAAATGGGGAGTGGTGGTGGAGGTATTTTGAACAGAAGTCAGAATGTTACCCAGTTAACCCATATCTTTGAGCTTTTACCTGCTGGAACTGATGATGAAAAGATAATAAATGCAGTTCTTGTGACAGTGTAGTTAGTTGTAAACAGAAGTTAGAAGCGTGTATTTATGCACTTTATGGTATGGTGAAGTATAGAAGGGGAGAAATGTTCTGAGACACTCTTAGAATATGCTGAATCGGGGCCCAAGTCTGAGACACTCACCTGTCAGAGGAATATGTCACTGTGGGCATTCACAGTGACCCGTCCTAAGTGTCAGCTGTGTGTCTTACATCTCTGAGGCCTGGATGTCTCTGGCTTGCTCTTGCTCACCTGTAGCTTCTACAGTGATAATGCAGAAGCATTGCATGGGTGCTTAGTGTCGTGAATCCCCATCTCCTAGCTATGGGGTATTAAAGGGTAATCTTACTAGATTGATAGCCTGTACTAGAGTGATGACTGCATCTATTCAGATGGAAATCCTTCATGCATTAATATATGATAAGATGCTTTTTTACTGGGTTGTCATGTATGTTTGCTTTTTTCCCCACCAGATTGGCGCTTACTTTAGCAGCATACTAGCGGAAAAGCTGAAACTTAACACTTTCCAGGACACAGGAAAGAAGAAACCGCAAGTAAATGCCAAAGACAACTACTGGCTGGTTACTGCTCGGTCTCAGAGTGCAATTCACAGTTGGTTCACTGATTTAGCAGGAAGTAAACCACTGACTCTTTTAGCAAAAAAGGTATCAGAATGTTTCTCCCTCTATTTCTTGGGTGTGGGATCGTACTGGATTGGGCTGTAAGAGCAGGTACAGGATTTCTGAATGTGCTGTGTGTGGAGTGGTGCTGGAGACAGCTGTTGCTGTGGAGCATGTTCCCTATCTGCAAGGAGGGTGCCTGGGCAAAGGGAACTTCTGGTCTAGCTGGTAGAAAGTTCTTTGAATGACTGTATTTTGGCTCAGACATGTTCATCTTTTTGACAGCCAGATTCTTTGCCTGTATGCTTCACGTCATACATTCTCTTTCTCAAGCAAAGGAGTAATTTACAGAAATGCTCGTGTCTGACAAAGAAATAATTGGCTAGGAAGCCCATGCATTCTTAAAGAACCTGCCTGCTGACTCCAACCCCTTTGCATGCTCTTCACATTTAAATTTGTATTTGTGTTAACAAACTTCCTTAAACAGTCTTAATTGCATTCTTGTTTAAGTTTTCAGTTACGAAGAATTCTTGCTGCTTCGTAGCAGTGTTTGTATAACTGGAAAAGGCAATTCTGAGATATCATTTTGGATCCTGCAAGCTGTTCAGAACAGCAGTACAAGATAAATTTGAAATGATTGTTAAAACTCATCCAAGGTAGTGTCTAGAACACAGTAACAAAGGTGCTGTTATTCATGCCTTCCTTTCGTGCAGCTCTGTGTACAAGCAGCTAATCTTACAGTATCTGGGAGTTATTCTTAGTATAAATTAAACTGAAACAGGGAACCCTTATTCCATGACTATTGAGCTTAAGTGGATCAAAATAACAGGAGGTGCAAGTTTCACCAGCTTTTGGACTGTTGCCATGCAACTGGAGAGGAATGTGTGTTGCTTTGCTACCAATAGAGCCACCAGAAAAATGAGCTTTGCTGTGGCAAGCATGCCACCACCTTAAGTTTCCCTCTTAACATTCTGAGAGGTTAACTTTGTGACTAGAAGTGCTAGTTATTTCCTTCATTATTTAAGGATTTATTTTTGTTTTTAATAAGCAGATGTGTAAACTTCAGAATACTGAAACTGATTCTGTAGAGTCCCTAGGCTGACCATGGAAGAACTTTACAGGAAGGAGTCAGTGCTTTGTTTGCTGCTGTCTCCAGCATTGATGCCCCTCTGTTCTCCAAGCACACTGTTAGAAAGGTTGAATGTGCCTGGAGGAGCAATGAGGACTTTTTGGGAGGGGACAGTAAGTGTAGCATTTGTGCCTCTACTCCCTTCTGTCTCTGCTGGGTTTGAAATGTCTTATTCTCATATATGTTATTTTAAAATGCATTTAAAAATTATTCTTTCTTCAAGCAGAAAGGTGTAAGGATTGCTGTAACCGAGTAGGTGACTCTACCTGGAGGCCTTTTGGGGCCAGCTGCTCTACTATGTGTGTGGCTGCTATGGACAGTATTAAGCTGGCCAGGCTGTTTTCTTTGCACCAGGGACACCCATGAGACTGGCAGTGTCTGTGTAATTGAACTGTTCCCCCAAAACCTTGATATAACTCCATTTTCCAGATGTTCTGAGTATCAGCATGCGGGATATTTCTGTGCTTTGGATGTCTTTGGCTGTGTTGAGAGGTTTGCTTGTGGCCTGCAGGCAACTCTGAGCTGGGGAAGGATTCTCCTGATGAAACCTGGGGGAGTGGGGAGCAGTATCTTTTTTTTTTTTTGTCAAGTCCCTTAGTTTCTATGTGCCAGGACAGTAGGTGAGGTCAGCACAGTGGGTCCTGAGGTTGATGAAGAGGTAGCTCTTCAGGTCACTCTCTGGGTAGCAGGGGATTTGGCAGCAGAAGGCTGGGGTAGCCCGCAGGTGCCAGCTGCTGTCTGGGCTGTGTGCTATAACTTGCTTCCTGTTTCATTTCAGGTTCCTATTCTCAGTAAAAAAGAAGACGTTTTTGCTTACTTGGCAAGATATTCTGTGCCACTGCTGCGAGCAGCATGGCTGATCAAAATGACATGTGCCTACTATGCTGCTATTTCTGAAGCTAAAATCAAGAAACGCCAGGCCACTGACCCAAATATTGGTAAGTAAACATCTCTAATGTCTACATGCATAATATTAACTGAAGAGGCCCACTCCTCTTGTTCGCAGCTTCAGTGTTAACTAGGTATCCAGAGAGGAATCTCTGTAGTGGGAAGGTGAATAAAAAGTCTTTTAAATCATTTTCACTTAGAAATGTGTGTCAGAAAGTACAAAGAGCCGTGCAGCATAAATACTGCTCCATTGGCTGCTTCTCCTCCCAGCTGATTCCACCTTGAGTCTCCAGGGGCAGCATCTGAGGAGATGACCGTGCTGCATCTTCACCACTGACACTAGTCTCTGTGTGGATCGCAGGAGTGCTGGGATAAATGTTACCAGGAAATGGACAGAACTGCTAATGTAAAGAACCTGGAATGAAGTGTGAATTTCAAAGCTTATTTATTAGAACATGGGTGGCAATGTATTTATTTGAAGTACTGACCTTTAGTGACACAGTCTGGCACTAAGCCAATGGGCCAAGCAACTTCTTTGTCAAAGTTGGAGTTTTACTCTCACAATTTGCACATGGTACTTACAGCTTTTCTACTGTCTGGAATGAACCTTTTCCTTCTTTGTCATTGACATAACTGTGCTGAGGTGATTGCACTGCTGCCTAGCAGCATCTCTGTACTGCTGTGAGAAATGTCTGCTTCTTCCTGCCAAGTTGTTCTGTTGTTTCTTTGGAACTTTGCTTTGTGGTGTTTGTGTTTGTGGTATTTGTTGGGTTTTTTAGTTTCTTTTATTTTTTAGACTCATAGGACTCATTTTCACTCTGAGTACCTAGTCAGATCCACAAAAATATGTTTTCTGGTTTTTGGCAAACGTACTATATTTGTTCTTTGGTGATAGTTTAAAAGTATTTTTAAAAATCAGTCTGATTCTTAGAAACAGAGAGCAAGGGGGGTTCCACATATGGGGGTGGCAAGAAAGAAGAGAGACGTGTCCAGGTATCAAGTCAGGCTGGTTCCTCCATTGGTGGATGAGCTCTGGGAGGCTGCTGTGCTGGGTCAGGTTCTCTGAGGTGAGGTCAGTGTTATTTTGAGGGGATATCAGCACAGCTCCCCACTCCTTCTGGCACAGATGGATTCAGGCTCCTTTGAGCTGTTTTGGCGCTGCTGAGACAGACTGGGTGGCTTGCTCTTTCCTTCTCTCAGATTCCCCTTCTGTCCTTCACACCAAGGGATGCTGAAAGAGCCCCTCTCTCCAACTTCTCAGTTTGTCTTTCCTTTCCTCTTGAATGATGTAAACACTTTCTGGAGTAGATCCTAGCAGGAGACTCAGAGCAGGCAGTGAGAGTGGGCTGATGCTTTCCCAATCTGTCATAAATAGCTCTGCTAGTTATTATAGAGCACTTGTGGCTCTTTTAGAGGAGTGAAATGGTGATGCTGTGTGCCAAGACTATGGCTGTTCTTTGCATGGGACACGCACTCATTAGGGTGTAGTTAAACACCCTCTTTCTTGGGTATGGGGAGAAAAGGTAGTGAGGAGGAGGTGAAGAAAGCTAGGGTTGTGCACTCTGTTGTGATAAACTGATCTGGACCTAGTTTGCTCTGGCTGGTATTAGTAGCTATATAAAATAAAAGGAGTTTATGCTGTTCGGGAAGGTGCAGTGCGGTTGCATGTGTTGGATATAGGCAAGTCTTCCTGCTCCAGGCTGGTGCCATGCACACTCACTGTACAGTGAGGGTGAACAAAGCCAGTACAAGTGTCTGTGGGCTGAGGTGCCTGACTTTTATCAGCAAGTGTTCTGAGACAGGTTACTGGAGAGTATGTCCTCTGTCCAAATCTCCTGCTTTGCAAAGGTTGCTGAGAGCTGTCTGGGGAGTAGTTTGTTGTGTGTTGCTGAACAGCCTTTGACAGTTCCCAAAATGTTTTGTATCTGTGCCTCAGGTAACAGAAAAGCAGTTGCATTGTTTCTAACTCGGTGGCACAGAGATACTGGTAATTGCTTTGGGAAAATCATTCTTTCATGCTGTCATGTGAAATAAGTTTGAGGTAGTGGATTTGGAATTGTTTTTCCAAAAGTGAGCAAATGTTTGAAGGAAATGTAGACAAAATGTTCTATGAAAACACTAAAGCCCACTAGCTTCACACAGAAATTTCAGTGGATTTGGATAGAAAAACATTCAACTTATAGTCTGTGTATGTTGACAGAAATGCCAGAACTGCCAATCACAAATGCAAAGGGAAAAAAGAATAAATGCACTAGCTGATGTCTGAGGTGAGTAGTAAACAGTGAAAATAGTTGTGTGTGAGAGTGGTAGTTCCTGTAACTCTGACAATAAACAGGCTTGCATTGTCAAAGCAACCGCGTTATGTATTCATAAGAGTATGCTCTTCCAAAATAAACTGCATGCTTGTTAAATACAGTTCTGTCAAATGTTTGTCTCTGAGGTACCAACAAATATCCTTGGTTGTTCCAGTTACTGTTAAGGGGATACCTTCCTAATAATTCCTCTTTTCCCAGAGCTTTATGTACTTTTGTTCACTAATTTCTCCAGTCTATGCTAAATACAGGATCACTGCTGAAGCAGAGAGAAAAACAGGTAATTTTTAGTAGGTTTGCGTATGTGCTAAACAGCACCTACTGGCTTATATAGGGCAAAGGAAAGATAATCAGTCTTACTTGCAGACCTCTGCACTGTGCTGGTTGCTCTGACCTGATAAACTGCTCCTGAGCTTTTGTGTTCTTGTCAGAGTAAAAATCTGGAGGAGTTGTCTGTTTCAGGGTGGTTACAGAAAGAACAGTTTTATATCCCTTTGCTTGTGCAAAGTCCTGTTGAGTTTTATATTGCCTGTATTTGGAGAAGGAAGGAAGATGGGAGTAAAGGTCCATATGGAAGGAAGTAATGAAGTGTATTTACTTTATCTATTTCAAGGCTGTTTTGTGGCTGAGTGCTGAAATCTGATGAAAGAGACAGGTGATTCCCTAAAGGCACTGCTTGTGTCAGTGCTTTTTATGTCATGCTAAGCTGGCGTGCTGCTTGCACACTTGACAGGGTTTTGAGACCAACACACAGGGGAGGCATGTAAGAAGCCCGTTAATTCACAATAGGTGCTACATTACGCAGCTGAGGATTAATGTTTTGAAGGAATATTTTTGGTGATGAAGGCAATGTAAGTTTGTTTCAGTTCTCATTATAAAGGAGACTTTTTGTCGCATGAAGTGTCTAATTGTAAATTTCTTTTATAGAATGGACTCAAATTATAACCAAATACCTTCGAGAGCAACTGGCAAAGGTTGCGGAGTTCTATCATGTGACTTCCAGCCAAGGCAACAGCTCTGTAGTGATGCCTCAAGAGGTGCAACAAGCACTGAAGCAGTGGGAATATAATGAAAAATTGTCATTTTATATGTTTCAGGTAATACTTTTAAGAAGTGCATGGGGTTTTTTTTGTTTGTGATTTTTTTTCCCTAATTTTTATTTTTTTATTTTATCTTTTTAGGTTATCTTTCTTGGAAAGTTCAATTTTAGAACTTAATGGTACCTTTTGTCATAAGACTTGCATAAATTGTAAATGCTAATTCATTTTAATGATTTACTATCTGAAAAAACTTTGATTTGCTTAGTGTGCTGGATTGCTATTGCAGCAATGTATTCAAATTACTCTCCCTTCTACATCATTCCATCTTTTAGGGGTGTTTTTAATGATTGTGGATCAGGCTGAGGCCACTGTGGAGCATCAGGCCGTGGGTGTCAGTGGTGGCCTGGCTGCTTGGTCCCACATTGTTCCAGGCCAGAATAACTCTCTGGTTGTTTCTACTCAAGCACAGAAATAGCAGAAGGATTGCTGGGAGTCTGGCTGTCAGCAGTATGTCAGGCAGCCTGCTAAATTTGAACTACAGAGATTATTGATGTACACAATTGCTTCCCTATCCATAAGACTGCCATGAGGATGGCTTGTTCCTGCATGTGTGGTGGTGGTTGAGGGTTTTGGCTCTGTGCTGGCATGAGCAATGAGAGCTAACCCAGGAATGAAATAAAACTTTTGGTTACACACCTGCTTGTTTAGTGCTCCTAGTTGATATGTGATGTGTTATTTTAAATCTTTTAAGGAAGGAATGCTTGAGAGACATGAGTATTTGACATGGATACTGGATGTTTTGGAAAAAATCAGACCCACTGATGATGATCTTCTTAAGCTGTTGTTGCCACTAATGTTGCAGGTACCTGCATGCTTTAAAGCCAAAATTAATATGATTTGTACATGTGAAATGATTTTTATATTTGTGGTGGTAAAATTGAGATGAACATTTTTACTTAGGGTGTGTATGGAAATACATTGCATGGTGCATGTTTGGAATTTATAAACACCTTTAAAAGTTTCAGGCTTTATGATCTTTAACTTGATTAGCTAGCAGGAATCTGTTACTGTAACCGGTCCTGAAGGGCAGATGAAATTTTTAAGAGGCAGAAGTGCAGATTTGCATTTGAGCTGCTCTCCTCTGTTTTTAAATTCTGGACTCTTAAATATTGGAGGTGATCCCTTCCAGTTTGTTCATGTCCAATGTTAGATTGTTGAAGAATATGAATACCTGGAGTAGACTCTGTAGTGAACTATGCATTTTTTCTAAATTTCAGTATTCAGAAGAGTTTGTTCAGTCAGCTTACCTATCCCGTCGCCTTGCTTATTTTTGTGCCAGACGCCTATCTTTATTGCTAAGTGATGGTCCTAACCTTGTAGCTGCACACTCTCCTCATATGATTATTGGACCAAGTAACCCTCCGCTGGCAGCCCCAAGTCCGACTGCCCCTGGTCCCATGGTGAGCCCGGTACAGATGGCCTGTTCAGATTTCCTCTCCTGCCCTCAGCACTGTCCACTGGTATATGGACTTAGTTGTATGCTGCAGGTAGGCCAATGTTCTGTTGCTCTTTGTTTTCAAGGCTCTTTGTTTTCTTGTTTCAAGGCTGTAACCATTCAGTTTATTGGAAAGCAGTGGGTTTTGGGTGTGACAAGTTGTACTAGTTGTGTCTTGAATGTACCTCTTTCCCTTAGAGGGTGAGAACTGAGTGAGTCTGGGGTGAGTGGGAGGGTGGATTCTGCACACTGGCTGAGGCATGATGGTGGAGCCACCTGGAGAAGCTTATGTTGCCTGCTGCACCTCTGCTGTGGGAAGGAGCAACTCTGCTGCCAGGAATGGCCTAGCCTTTGCTCTGTGGTGGAAAGTTTCTGGTTGCAGTAATGGTCTGCACATCTCGTTGTGTTCTCAAGTGAACCTGTGTGGTTCTCCAGACCTCATCTGCCAGCTGAGTGTGGCTGGACAGAAGGTAGCATCACCTAACTCCTGCGAGCTCTAACCTTTGAGGATTTCCTTGCTTCTTTCAGCCTGTCACTGATGCTTGGTGCCACTGCAGGCTGCTTAATTTTGGTTTTGTCAGAATTATGAGCCATTTATATTGCCTTATCAATTTCCATGATTTTCTAAACTGTGTAACAGAAGAGACTGTTCACTTGTGCTTGTTGCTTGGCAATAGCAGAAGTGTCGAGAGAGTAATTATTATCTAAAAAAGGACTTGTATGAAGAGCTGCAGTTGTTTACCTTCCCTGTGCTGAACTAGTGAGACTTCCTCCAACCTTCCTGCTGTTTATTCAGTTGTCTTTCTCTTGGGGTTGCACAGAGATATGCTGGAGGTGGTACCAGGAATGTGCTGATGTTCATGGGATCACAAAATCACAGATGGGTGAGGTCAGCAGGGACCTCTTCAGATGATGTTGTCCACCCTAGCAGGGTCAGCTAGAGCAGGTTCCCCAGGACCATGTCCAGCTGGATTTTTAACATCGCTACCACCATTCTGGGCAGCCTCTTTCCGTGCTCAACCACCCCACAGGAAAAGAGTACTTTTTCATGGTATGCAGCTCCCTCTCTGAGGGCTGCTGCTTTCTGACAGTCGTCAAAGTCCAGAGCCTGGAGGCAGGCTGGATTGTATGTGGGGAAGGCTCAGTCAGTGCTCTCTGAGGAAAGAAAGTGGGAGAATATTTGCATCTCTCTCTCTGCTTCTTTCTCTAAGCTGAACACCAAAATTACTTCTTTTTTTCTAAAGCCCTTCATGTTTCACAGAAAGGATCTGACTGAAATTAACCTTTGGTGATGTTCTTTGATGGCGTTGTGAAAGCAATACAAAAGGGAATTGAACACATACATATTTAAATATTTTTTTAAATAAGAAGGAGAATAATGTACTAGTTGAATTTCCTCAAATGGGTGTTGCAGTGTAATTGTGCATAGGCCTGTCTTTTTGTTTCTTTCACTGTAGTAGTTAGACTGAAAGTCTCTTATTATTGGTATTGTTTATCACACATGTTCAGAAAAATAAATTACTTCTGTTTTGTACTGTTGCTTGCAGACTGTAACGCTTTGTTGTCCAAGTGCCTTGGTGTGGAATTATTCCACAAATGAAAATAAGAGCGTTAATCCAGGTTCACCTCTGGATTTACTTCATGTTGCTCCATCTAGTTTGCCTATGCCAGGTGGAAATTCAGTATTTAATCAGCAGGTAAGCTTTTTTCATTATTGGATTATTAAGATCTGTTTTATATCTCAAATAATGATTTGTGAGCATTAGGACTACAGCCAAATTTAGATATTTCTGTAGGTATAGTTTCAGGACTAGTGTTGTGCTAGTTTTTGATGACCTTACTTTGTACTTCATTCAGGTACCAATTTTGTGAAAATATCAGGTATTTTATTTATGTTCAGATGTTTTCTATTATTAAACTGAAATTACTTTAGGATGTAAAAGGGCAATAAGAGGAAGCTTGGTGTACTATATTGTGAGGTGCCACTTTTCACACATGCTGAAAATTAACTTTTACTCAGTTCAGTATAAGGAAAAAATGTTTTATTATACTAGGAGATCCGCAACATGTTGAAAAAACATTTGTACAGAGTGTACTTCAGTTTGTTGTTGCCAAATGTAGGGAGTGTTGTGGAACACCATAGGGTACCTTGCTCCTGCCGAGAAAGCTGTCATAAGCTTAAAATGAAAATAGAGACTTCCAGCCACCAGCTAATTAGCAGCTTTTTTTTTTTTTTGCAGGTTCGGGCAAAGATATATGAAGTAGAACAGCAGATAAAACAAAGAGGTCGTGCTGTGGAGGTGCGGTGGTCTTTTGACAAGTGCCAAGAATCAGCTGCAGGTAAGAGAGCTCAAATGTTGGAGCTTTATGGTTTATATCTGTTCTTCTTTGAGTGTAATCCCGTTGCACTAGAATTAATGCTAGCAATAGAGTTGAGAGATGGATGTAGTGCGGAGTCTTCCTGTGTAAAGTATTTTACCTTAACCCTCTCTTCTGTCTAACTTCCACCTCTAGGGGTGACCATTAGCCGTGTTCTGCACACCTTAGAAGTGTTGGATCGACATTGTTTTGACAGATCAGATTCCAGCAATTCAATGGAGACACTTTATAATAAGATTTTCTGGGCAAATCAGAATAAAGATAACCAAGAGGTAATGGCTCCATTCTCCTCTTGCTTCATAGTCTGTAGACAGTGGATTTTATTTTTACTTCTCAGAATTGTATATATGTGTATATTTGATACAAAAGCTTTGTGTCTTCTTTGTGTATTTTTTTTTAACTGCTTGACATTTGTTCTATTAGAAGACAACAGCTCTTTGCTGTTGAACTGAATTCTTCAGTTCTACATACTGTAAACCTCATTTAGGAGAAGTGATCTATCAAGGTTTTGTGGTTTGTTTTTCGAGTGCTGCCAAGTAGAACTCCATATTATTGTTTGAGAACAACTTTTCCATCTATTGCAGAAAGTAGTAAATTAATAGGTCATTATGGATAAAAAAGTATTCTAAAACTACATACTCTTATGTTTTTTTATATTTTAATGTGATATTGGTATTGAGATTTACCTGTGCTCACAGAACCATTTTCAGCGATAATGAAAAACTTTGCCAGAAATCTTTAACATTTTACATTTCCCACCCTACATCTGCAGTGCAGGTGATAATGTCATTGGATCTATGTATGTCAGTACATAGAAATGTCTTGGAAAGTGTTTGGTGAAAAGAAGAAATAGCCAGCTTTGATAATACACTGTTGAAGTAAAATTTTAAAATGGAAAATATTAGTGAATCTGTCAGAGCTGCTCATTTTAATGATTTAAAAAATGTTACGCAGAATGTCTTGTTTTTTGAGTACACCTGGGTTTTGTTCATGACTGCTCTCAGCCATCAGTGGCCATAGCACAAGACCTCCTATTGCCCAGAAATACCTTATAATAATTGTCAATCAGCATTTGAATAACTTTGCAATAAACCAGCAGAATATAATGTTGAAGATAGCAGTATATCCAGAAGAGGTATACCTGCCAACCTGTGTATGTGAAGCTGAGAACCAGTAGGTAGGAGTGCAAAGCTTGTCAAAGTTGTTGTATTTCAAATATGCTATTATGGTACTGAGAGAGCAACAGAGGAAGGATAGCTGTTACAGCAGGCAGATGAAGTTGCTGAAAGTTCTTAACACTAGTGCTTAGATGAAATTGAGTTCAACATGTCAGGATTTTTATATTTTTAAAATAGGTAGGTTGTAATATGCTTTATTACTCAAGCACTGACTTTTGTTTTCATTCACTTTTGGAGTCAGATGATACGATTCTGTGCTGGTCTCTTTCTGCAGCTGTATTTGTATCTTTTTATCTTTCTCCCTGTCTGTACTCTTAAAAGGTTTTTTTTCTGACTTCCAGCTACAACTGTACTAACAAACAGGTTGTGGGGTTTTTTGTGGGTTTTTTTTCCGTCTTAAAAGGCAGTATTGGGAAAGAGACTTCTGAAAGAATTGTTCTGTTTTTATTGTAGGTTTTCTGCTATTAGTGCCTTTGCCTTATGGTACTTTATGACTTGAGGTTGGGTTGTTTTGAAAACATGCTTGTTTGGGCCCCTAAACAGCTCTCTAAAAGATGTGCTCTTCACTTCTGGGTACCAAACGTATATGGAGTTTTGTCTAATTAATTTGCAGGGCTACCTGTCTCCTATGCATTTTACTCTGAGGTGAAGAATGCTGAGTAGGAATAAAATATTCTTATACATAAGTGACAATGTGCCTATGTGTGCACAGCAGTCACAGGAGACTGTAAGGAGAACAGAAGCAAAGAAGATGCTGAGTTCTTTGTGAGGGAAGAAAACTTAATTGTGAAAGTTTCTAGGTCTGAAAACTGGGTCTGGAGCTGATATGAAATTAAACTTTCAAATGATCTGCAGCTTCTTAACTACCTCTGGAGTTTTCAAGGCAGTTGTTTCTTGGCTCGAACTTAGCTTTTGGCAGCTGGACAAGAGGTTGTGTTGGGATGCTGGATGCCTTGCTGATGGTACTTGTACATTTTGACATTTGAGCTTCCAAAGTTCCATTTGAGTGACCAGTGTTACTGCTTAGCTGCTTACATCACAGCAGGCTGGCATGACCACGCAGGGTGGGCAAAGCCCAGCTGCGCATTTTGGAGGAGGGTTGTGGAGCTGCAAGACGGCCGCTGGATGTCGGCACCTCCCTGCACCCACTGCGCAAAGGCTCAGCCGCTGCAGGGATGTGTCGCCGCAGGCAATGCTGTTTGTCTCTGTTTCATTCCTCCGTAATAAAGTTGGGTTGCTTTTTCCCTTGGCAGAAAAGGCCATAGTCTATGAGGTTGTGTGCGCCGTTTTCAGCTGGAAACTTGTGTAAGCCTATAAGGACTTCCGGTTTGTAAATAAGATGTCCCTTACCTGTATGTCTGCCTACTGATATAGTTATTTAAAGGAAAATGTGCTTTGAAGGACAGCTGTCTACTGCCCCTGTTTTGATCTAGCCTGACTGGAACATAATTGGTGCCTATTTCCTGTCCATTTTTCCTGGTGGATAGCAAAATGTTGTTGTGAAGACTGCAGGTGATAGTAATGGAAGCACTGCTTCAAAGCACTGGACATGTGCTGGCATGGATGGAAGCTGGCTCGTGCTACAAAGTACTTAGGTTATGAGAGAGACTGGAAACAGAAAAACATGCTCAGGATACTGCTTTTGTACACACTATTGTTTTTTTCAGAATTGTTTTAATATATAACTTGTGACTTCCAAGTGTCCGAGCAAAAGTAAGATTTGGTGGAGGGGGCTGAAATTAGGGAGGTAGGTGGGCGTAGGAGGTTTGCTGAAAAGTCCGGATATCCTGGGCCCTGCAGGGGGCAGAGCTGCTCTTCATGCCACAGGGAGATGCAGAGGAGTGATACTGAAGGCTGGGATCTGATGACATTGGTGATGGAACATGAGAGTGCCAAATGGAGGAAAATCTGGAGTGAGGGGCTGAACTGCGGCCATAGGTTGAGTGAGTAGGACAAACAGGGCAGATGGGTGTCAGGCACTGAACAGACCTCTGATTTTGAGCACCGTGTTGCACGTGACAGAGGTGGCACACTGAAGGTGTGTGAGAAAATGTGATATTAAATCCACATTTTGACCAGATCCAGAACAAAACCTCATTTTGAGCACAAAGCTGTGCTCTATCCTTTACCTTGAGAGAGGCCACAGAAGTGGGAGGAGAATCATAGAATAGTTAGGGTTGGAAAGGACCTTAAGAGAATCGCAGTGCTTCTCTATTGACTTGGAGAAGACATAG